>VXBZ01006138.1:122873-200347 GCA_013399135.1 Heliornis fulica
CTACACTTCAACAGGCCAGTCCCCAAGCTATACTGGGCCCCGGGGTTGTTCCTCCCCAGATGCAAGACCCTACACTTGCACTTGTTAAATCTCACTCAATTTCTCCCTGCCCAGCTCTCCAGCCTGTCTGAATCTTGTTGAATGGCAGCACAACCTTCTGGTGTATCAGCCACCCCTCCACAATAGTGCATTGTTTCTTTATTCTGCTTCTCTCTTGGTCAGAAGTGGTCTCCTTGAGGCGCTGTGCACTCTCCCTTTTAAAGCTGTTATGTGGATGAATGTTTTCAAATCAAAATTGCTTCTCTGTGGGGTTATTTTACTATGTGAGATGCATGTTCAAGCGTGCATAATTTCACAGATTAAACTCACAAGCTTTTGCTTTCCTGTGCCTAAAAACATGATCTATAAAGAATTGATTTTGCTCAGCTTTTTCAAGATGCAAATTTATATTCATCTTACTGAAATTTATATTTGAGATCTATATAATCAAAATTCATCCCCAGACTCAGTATATTTGTGGGAAAGGGTGACAAAGAGATCAAAATCAATTGGACTATGTTAAGCCAGTTTCAGTGAGATTCTTGCTAATATCTCAATCATAAAAAATAGTGACAGTTTCTAGAAGCACTGCTAGAGTCAAATGAGTAATTTTTTTTTTTCCAAGGTGCCAGCTATTTATTTCACCAGCTGTAAATGATTCTGTCTCTGGAGACAAGGAATAAGACTCTGGTGCTTCCATCTTAAAACTTCTGCACAGGATTGTGTTGTCCCCTTTGTGGAAGGGTCCACAAGACCCTTCCTATTTCCTCCCTGGATAGGTGGTTCAGCACTGGAATAGGCTGCCTGCTGGGGCTCTGGACTCTTATCCTTGCAGATACTCAAGCCTCAGCTATACAGGCAAGGCTCACTTGATCTAACATTGTCAACAGTCCCATTGAATGGGAGGGAGGTTAGATTTGGTGATCACCAGCGATCTTTACCAAACTGCATGATAAATGTTCAGTAATGCTGCATTTACATGATGGACAACTTGGAATAACTTTACTAAGATGCAGGGCTCAACCTGGTCCAGAGGAGGCAAGAAGTTTACCCCACACAGGTGGAAAATGGGTATCCTGCTATCAGTGCTGTTTTCTTCCCTGCCGGGTTCTGTCAGAAGCCCCACTTTCAGCCTGCTGCCATTGTTGTATCTTTTCTAATTGCATGATGAAATTCAGCTCTGAGCTGTCATCACTTACTGAATTGGCAGATCAGGTTGTTTCATCACATTGCCTCTGGTAAAAAAGTGAGATGTGTGCATGTGTAGTATCCATATGACATGAGTTACTGGTCAGATTATAGGTCCTGCCATAGAGTTCCAAATCCACCAGCACTCATTTTCAGGAGATTTATCCCTTCCCAGAGCAAGAAAGTGCTGATTGCCTTAGAGGAATAAATAAAACTCTGTCTGACTTCATGTGTTTGTTCCATTCCTCTGGAAAGCGCTGCTAGACCCCCTAACCATGGTCAGTAGCTAGACCATCTTACTGACTTGACCTGCCTGACCCAAGACATCTTTTAGTGATCCACTTTTAAAATATCTGCAGGAGAACTGGTCTGGGAGTCTCACATGTGGGCTGCTGTATGCCAGCATGGGTGTACGTGTCACTGGCCCTGGGGCCAGTGGGCAGCAAGTGTAGCCCAGGGCATGCAACTCCTAGAAACCATTTGGGAGAGGCTTTTTATGGTATTTGCAAATATTTCTCTTGCGCTTTTGTGTTTTCCTTAGCCACTCCTAATTCACATGCACAATGATATTTTTTTTGGTTGCCTGGCAACCAGCTGAGGGCATATCAGATGGAAAGTGGGACTTAAGTGTCTGGATTTTGTTTTATTTCAGGCAGTGTCAGAATAGGTGATGCTATGTTCAGATTGATTAATATTTAGTTTCCATGTAGTATTGCATAGCTATTGTTATAATAGCTAAGGAATGATGATAACTGCTTTGGTTGCTCGGAGAGGTAAGCAGCACACTTGCTGGAGCCCAGGCTGGGCAGTGCAGTTTTTTAATGTCAAATTCTTTCATTCAGGTACAAAATAAACTCTTGCATCATGAAAATATAATCTCTATGTAGTCATCATCATTAATTTTTATAGAAAGTAGAAATACATTCATCATCATTCCATCATAACATGATGTCCTACGATGCACTGCCTCCTGTGCAGTATAAAAAAGTGGTAATAACATTTAAAGCTTTTTTTTTTTTTTGAAAGAAAGCAGCTAGGAAATAGATTGTGACTGTTTCCTACATAGAAAAATTATATATATATATTTCCTATAATATATATTTTTCCTATAATAGTTGGGAGTCCTAACTCTAATCATTCTATGATTCTATGATTCTATTTTATATGGAAAGGTGTCTGAGAATCCTGTGTTTCCACATGACTCAAAAAGAAGTTATAAATTGTCAGAGTTGAAATGAAACCCAGAAATTCAGAGCTGTTACTGGCACTGAATGTTGATGGTTTTGATTTTTCAAATGCCTTTGAGCAATCAATGTGGTAGCAAGGTCAGGTTGCTTATGGTGTTGTGTTGCCCAGGGGCTGATAGGCTGCTANATTTATTTCACCAGCTGTAAATGATTCTGTCTCTGGAGACAAGGAATAAGACTCTGGTGCTTCCATCTTAAAACTTCTGCACAGGATTGTGTTGTCCCCTTTGTGGAAGGGTCCACAAGACCCTTCCTGTTTCCTCCCTGGATAGGTGGTTCAGCACTGGAATAGGCTGCCTGCTGGGGCTCTGGACTCTTATCCTTGCAGATACTCAAGCCTCAGCTATACAGGCAAGGCTCACTTGATCTAACATTGTCAACAGTCCCATTGAATGGGAGGGAGGTTAGATTTGGTGATCACCAGCGATCTTTACCAAACTGCATGATAAACGTTCAGTAATGCTGCATTTACATGATGGACAACTTGGAATAACTTTACTAAGATGCAGGGCTCAACCTGGTCCAGAGGAGGCAAGAAGTTTACCCCACACAGGTGGAAAATGGGTATCCTGCTATCAGTGCTGTTTTCTTCCCTGCCGGGTTCTGTCAGAAGCCCCACTTTCAGCCTGCTGCCATTGTTGTATCTTTTCTAATTGCATGATGAAATTCAGCTCTGAGCTGTCATCACTTACTGAATTGGCAGATCAGGTTGTTTCATCACATTGCCTCTGGTAAAAAAGTGAGATGTGTGCATGTGTAGTATCCATATGACATGAGTTACTGGTCAGATTATAGGTCCTGCCATAGAGTTCCAAATCCACCAGCACTCATTTTCAGGAGATTTATCCCTTCCCAGAGCAAGAAAGTGCTGATTGCCTTAGAGGAATAAATAAAACTCTGTCTGACTTCATGTGTTTGTTCCATTCCTCTGGAAAGCGCTGCTAGACCCCCTAACCATGGTCAGTAGCTAGACCATCTTACTGACTTGACCTGCCTGACCCAAGACATCTTTTAGTGATCCACTTTTAAAATATCTGCAGGAGAACTGGTCTGGGAGTCTCACATGTGGGCTGCTGTATGCCAGCATGGGTGTACGTGTCACTGGCCCTGGGGCCAGTGGGCAGCAAGTGTAGCCCAGGGCATGCAACTCCTAGAAACCATTTGGGAGAGGCTTTTTATGGTATTTGCAAATATTTCTCTTGCGCTTTTGTGTTTTCCTTAGCCACTCCTAATTCACATGCACAATGATATTTTTTTTGGTTGCCTGGCAACCAGCTGAGGGCATATCAGATGGAAAGTGGGACTTAAGTGTCTGGATTTTGTTTTATTTCAGGCAGTGTCAGAATAGGTGATGCTATGTTCAGATTGATTAATATTTAGTTTCCATGTAGTATTGCATAGCTATTGTTATAATAGCTAAGGAATGATGATAACTGCTTTGGTTGCTCGGAGAGGTAAGCAGCACACTTGCTGGAGCCCAGGCTGGGCAGTGCAGTTTTTTAATGTCAAATTCTTTCATTCAGGTACAAAATAAACTCTTGCGTCATGAAAATATAATCTCTATGTAGTCATCATCATTAATTTTTATAGAAAGTAGAAATACATTCATCATCATTCCATCATAACATGATGTCCTACGATGCACTGCCTCCTGTGCAGTGTAAAAAAGTGGTAATAACATTTAAAGCTTTTTTTTTTTTTGAAAGAAAGCAGCTAGGAAATAGATTGTGACTGTTTCCTACATAGAAAAATTATATATATATATTTCCTATAATAGTTGGGAGTCCTAACTCTAATCATTCTATGATTCTATGATTCTATTTTATATGGAAAGGTGTCTGAGAATCCTGTGTTTCCACATGACTCAAAAAGAAGTTATAAATTGTCAGAGTTGAAATGAAACCCAGAAATTCAGAGCTGTTACTGGCACTGAATGTTGATGGTTTTGATTTTTCAAATGCCTTTGAGCAATCAATGTGGTAGCAAGGTCAGGTTGCTTATGGTGTTGTGTTGCCCAGGGGCTGATAGGCTGCTAACCTTGCAGTTGCACAGTGAGACCAGATGAATGTTGTTGTTGTTACAAGCACAAATTGGTATCTGAAAAATATTATGAAGGAGTTTTGCTGTTGATTTGGGTTTTTTTCATCTTCTTCTGGATAAATAAGCCAATATTAGATGGTCACAAAGTCATCTCTTTTCCCATTTTCCTTTTCTTTCAAAATGCTCTTATGCATTTCTGGTTTGTGAAGACACTTTTGGACTCTGAGAAATGTAAAAAAAATGTCCACATAAATATGAGAAATAGGATGATAGTCACTACAAGACCTAGGGTTATGCAGCAGTAATTAGGGTAGCACATAAAGATGTGTCAGAATAGTTCATTACTTCCTAAAATCAGTTTGATAATTACAGAGGTGGATCATCAAGCATCCTCTGGGCTAGTACTGAAAGAGATATGAAAATTAGATCACTGAGAGACAGAATGTAAGCTCCTAGGCCTTTATACTGTTGGCGTTTAATCCAGTGGATGGTGATCTACCACGTTACTGTCAATCAGCACTCCAAGATGGGTGTGTATGCTGCCTGATCAACAGCCAGCAGTTTGCAGCAGTGCCACGGCTGGTGGGTCTGTGCCAGCTGCATGTTGACACCTCAAAGGCTCGTTGACATGCAGAAATTCTGCCAGTAGTTTTGCTGCCGAAGGTATTGATGCAAAAGTCAAGCTTGCTGAGGTAATTTAAGAGTCCAAACCTGGTAGGTTTTTTTTTTGTTTTGCACGTATTCTACAGCACTGGTAGGGTGAGGGGATGCAGGAATGTGGGGATTGCAGTGTGAAAGCCAGCTTTACTCAAACTCTTCTGCGAGCAGTACTTGCCTACCTACTCCATAGGTGAATTCTGCAACAGTGAGTTAGCTCTGAGGTATACACTTCAGGTATAGCCTACATTATAACTCATTTCCCTTGGGTACGTTTGGGGTTTTTTATTTCATTTGGGGCAGATATTTGGTTCTTGCATGTCCACGTTTTGGTAATAACTGAAAATTCTAAATTGAAAACTAGATGATCTTTCAAGGTCCCTTCCAACTCCTAACATTCTGTGAGTCTGTGATTATATGTAACTGATTTATGTTCAAAAAACGTGTTGACGCTATTTCCATGCTGGGAAATAGGAACTATGTAGATTGCTGCACGTCTTAAGTAATTTTATACCATATGCTCTGTGCTTGCAGATAAAGTTGCTGTAATCAGTGTTAGCAAGTGTACTGTTTTTTGTAACATAAATGTGAGTTATGATTGATGCCTGGATGTTTGGAAGCAGCTCTCATCAAGAACACATGAAAATGCTAGCACAATCATTGGTGGTTTAAGTAGTGCTCCCAGAGATTGTCTGGTGTTTCTATTGGGTATCTTTCCCTGACAGCTCTTTACGTTTGTAGGTTGACACTTTTGCTATAAAGAAAAGTTCATCTCTTCTTTTTCTAAAAATGTGTACAAAACCATTAAGTGTCTGCCTTCAGCACAATCAGGTCCATGTTGTTCATTCAGGGACTTGTTAAAGGAATGCAGGCATTCAAAATGGATAATGCATTCCTAAGGCTGCCGCAGTTGTACATGCTACTCCATCCCTTGCATACATGGTAAAAAAGGAATTTAATTGTTGTCTTTTATGCATATCTTGCCATTATCATATCTTCCACTTTTGCCACCAGTGGCTGCTCAGATATGTATTAATCATAATGATTAATAGTAGTGTTTGCAATACCATTATTTTTTGTGATGCTATATATGTCATTAACTTTTGGAACCAGAATGGCTAATTGTTAACTGAATGCGACATGACTTATTTTTTTCTTCATTAGTAAGAAGTGCTTTTGGAACATGTACTTCTGCTTCTTACTTTATAAAGGATATAAAACTGTTAACAACTGTTTTCCAGTAGAGCATGGCTATTCAGCAATACGTTAAGGCCAAATGCTTGTTCAGGTTTTACTCACCCTTTAGTGGGGCAGTATTGCCGTCTATGTCAATCCAAGAATTTTTTTTCTGATAAGCATTTTATCTAAAGATTTGGTCAAAATTACAGATATTTGCCACTGGTCACCAAATATTGGCCCTATCTCCTATTTTCTCCCCATAAGAGAATCCATGCTTTACAGAGAGCCAAACAGTATCGTCGTTGACTCTAGAGGCAATTCAGCAACATGTAGTGCAGCTTATCTACAGTGTGTCCGCGTGTGAACTGAGAACATTTCATTTGCCTAACATGCAACTCTGCCATCTGAGATGGACGCAGTTAGCTAGCTGAGCAGTCAACATGCTGCAGTCCTACATTTGTTCTTATAATTTTTTAATCTAGGCTGTGGAAAAAGTAACTTGAATCTCTTTAAAACCTACTGGCTAATTAATCATGGTTGCAGAGTGCTGTTGCAGGCAGATTCTTATAACATTTGATTAATAATAAGTGCTGATATGTGAAATGTGTTACAGTGAGTAGGATCACATCTGGCAAGTCATCATGGCTACTCGCTGCTCTGCACTGTAAGCAGGTTTTTTCCTCAAAAAACGTGTTGACCTGATTCTATGCTGCTAAATTCTCAAGTGATCGTTACTACCTTGTAGTGTACATCAGATGTCCAATTCACAGTTTGAGACTATGGGAAGCAGGCATGAGCTGAGACTGCTGTGCAGGCATTTTGATCTTGCAGCTCACCAACTTCCTTTTTGTTTTTTAAGCAAAATGTCGTAAGTATCAGATGGGCAAATTTGTTAGTGACTGCAGATTTTCTCCACATCTAATCAGCAGTGTGATTATTCTTAAACAAATGCTTCTGTATATAAAATAAGATTGTGGATTCTGAATTTTATGTGATTAAATATTTAAGAAAAAAGTTGAGCTAAAATAGTTTAATGAACTAAAGTGCCAAACACTGGTCTTGGAGAAAATGCAGTCTCATTTTTTTCTCAGCTGGGAGAGGCTAGGTACTTTCACAAGCAAATGATGCTTTTGTGGATTCATCTTTTTATTTCACTAGACTTTCAATCAAGATGTTCTTGTGTGGATCTTCCATGCTTTTAATGTATGAAGCTTTTCTCTGTGCATAACATAGCAAGACAAATTCTTGCAGAACATGTACTTTCTTTAAAAAAATTTCTCTTGAGTCTCTTCTACATTTACACTAAAGCAAAGCTAGGAATGGCAAGTGAATAGCATGAAAGAAAAATATTTAATTTATATCTGAAAGGCAGCTGTGTGACATTTAATTTTGTAATGTAATTTTCTATAATATAACTAAGCAAGGACTAAACACATCCCGATTGGAAGAATAAATTCCAGAGACTGTCTTTCAGGTGTTTGAAGACAGAAATTGGATCATAGGTCTTTTTAGATCTCTTGATCTGTGTACCTTTGAAACATTAAAAGTTCTAATTCTTACTATAGGTTTAAATGCTTGCAAAGTACAACTGCATATTTTACAGATTATTAGAGGGCTTTCTTATATTAGGGGGATTTTTAATATATTATTTCTTATATTAGGGGAGGAGAAGATTGTACTTGATACCCATTTAGGTTTGGGCTGAGACTTAGCCTGCCAGAGCATGTTCCTTTTCAGTCGCTAAGTTTCAGCCTAATGAAAACTAGAAGAAAGGGGTCTTGGATATCACATCAGACTATCTGTTTGCATAATGTGTTGTGGCAAAGTTTGAAATCCGTCCCTATTTATGTAATAATTGTTGTTGCATATTAATTGATAACTATATCAATGTTCATGATGGAAAACTTGTCACCCGTTTTACCATCTGGACTTCCTATTGTTTACTTATTCTATTCTCCCCCACTCCCCCAACATTGCTGCAATCAGGAAAACTTGGCTTAAGGTTAACAGAAAAGAATTTTTACTACCATTCTCTGAGACAGAGGGGGCATGATGTCAATATGAGTACAGGTAACCAATTGTGAGTCTTTTTATGATATGTACTGGAAGTTTTCCTGTCCTCAATTCAGAGCAGTTTTCAATAGGCTAACACTCAGATTTATACTCAGCTTTCATCCTTTTCTCTTGTTTCTATCAAAGTATCTTCTCTTAAACATAAAAGCAATAAAATGGTCATTTGTAAAAGCAAAGCTATCCTGGTAATCATGCTGAATTGTTCCCATAACCTGTGTCAATGGAAGGAAAACACATGACTAAATAGTACTGCAGCATAGTAAGAATTCGGTCTCCAGCAAGATTAATGGAATGCTTGTAGCAAAGTGGTGCCTTCCAGATGGGCCAGACCAGACAGCATTAAGATGTTTTATACTTGTTTTGTCTTGACAATATAATACTGGTAATGCTGATGTTTTAAATTTTAATGAATGTGAATGCTGCTATCTATTCAAGTACATAGTCTAAAATAGTGAAGGCTTTCTTACCACCCCATGCTGCAAGAACCAGCACTCTTATGACTAAGAGAAGTCTGTTTATATGATATAACAAGACTCAGACCGTATTTTGATATAGTAAAAGATAACTCTCTTAGAGACAATATAAAGTCTAAATATACAAGATAGGGGCTAAAGCGTAGGAAAGAAGGAGTAAATTATTCTTCATCACAATAGAAGAGTGTTGGAAAAGGTACTGTAGCCTTAGCTTCTGGAGTGCCCTGCCTTCTATTGCTCTTGAAACACAGCCTGCCAAAGGTAGCTTTTAGTTTCTGGAATTAGGCTGATTAGAACATAGCAACAATATAAAATTAGTAAATTATATTAGCAGAACTCACAAAATTATTATAGGCTGCACATATGTTTAAATGTACTAATCTGTGTTTGACTCAGTATCTAGTTGTATCTGCAACTATTTCAAAGCTAACATGCTCTTAGATGAACTACTGGTCCTTGAAGGTGTGGGATATAAAAACCCTGTTGGGGCTGAAAAGCATCCCTGGAATCAGGAACTATAATCCACTCTTGTAATAGGATTGATATAAATATAATCCTATTACTAAGCTATGTGCTCACATGTCAGAATGAGCAGTGAATAAAGGCTAAAAGATGTTTGGGTCGTGTTGCTCTTTCAAAATGCATAAATTATGTGCACCATTGTAATATACACGGGTTTTGAATGCAGATTTCAGTGTAGGCTGCAACTTCAATCTACAAATTAATTTTGATGAAGATTCTGAGTGGTCTGTTGCTTGTCGGGGGGGTGTGGGGGTGGGGAGGTGTGTGTTTTCCCCTCTCTTCTCTTCCAGCTATATTAAAAAGGAAGGCTGATATTACTTACTTTTAATAAACCTCATTACCCATGATGCCAAAAAATCCAAACTATATGAAGTAAATCCCTATATAGTGTAAGAAGGGAGAAATCATCTATCTGTGAAGAATATACTATTGTATGCACCTGATAAGAATAATGCTAAATGGCTCAGTTCATGTAATTAGTTCAGTTATACTGTATTAATCCTTTAACAATGTCAAAGCCAGTGAGCATTCGTTGAAAGCCAAATATATGTTGTGATTGACCTGGTTTGCTGTGTCTCTTGAATTATGTCTGTGAAGAGGCTAGCAAATTAAGTGCCTTTGCCCTTTCCTGACACATTAATCTTGCAAAGAAGACATTGCAAACATTTAGTGCAACTGTCATGTCATAGAAGTGCTGGCAGTAGCTTTTTTTGGTTTACTTCTTGTCATGAGCTCTGAGGTACGAGACAACCAAAAAGGGACTGCACTCCAAAATTCTATAGTTTTGAAGCCTGAAAAAAGAGTATTACTGAGAGCAAATAACTTCTTTTAGAAATTTTGTTTCTCAAAACACACCAGGTATCAAATTCTTTCATGTGCCTGATTTTGTTTCTGAGGTAGTGCTAAATGTCTTGAGTAGTCTAGAGAAGAGGAAACTGAGGGGAGACCTTACTGCTCACCACAACTACCTGAAAGCCAGTTGTAGCAAGGTCTGTGTTACTTCTCCCAAGTAACAAGTGATGTAACAAGAGGAAGTGGCCTCAAGCTCTGCTGGGGAGGTGTACATGGGATACTAGGAAAAAAAACTTCACTGAAAAGGTTGTTAAGCACTGGAACAGGCTGCGTGGGGAAGTAGTTGAGTCACCAACCCTGGAAGTTATTAAATGACCTGTAGGCGTGGTGCTCAGGGGCAGTGGTGAGCTTGATGGCGTTAGGTTAACTGTTGGACTCATGGATCTTAAAAGTCTTTTCAAACCTAAATGATTCTATAGTTCTGTAATTGTAAAAAAGTTCAATAGTCTAAGTAGACAACCTATTTATATTCTTTCCCAAGGTAGCATTAGGAAAAGAGGAAAAGGTTGTGATTTTGTCTATTTCTTTTTAATCCAAAACAAATATTTATGAACTCAAGACTCTTAGGGCTCTCAAATGTTTAATTTAGTGTGTTCACATTCTATACTCTCATCCTGAAGCAGCCTATTTTGCATCATTACAATCTGGACATAGAGAAAATAATTTTGTGGGTGGGCTGATAGAGGAAATGGTTGCCTGGAATTACTGTGAGTTATGTTAAAAGAAATATTTAGTGAACGTGCAGTATTTCGCAGATCTCACCCCTCTTCTAAACTTAGTTAGGAACTTGCTGGCGTTTGTCCCCCTCATTCTTGAATTATCTCCTGATATAAATATATGATTTATCAGTGGTGACGGATACTGCCTTGCTTTTGCAGTTGCTATTATGTTAATGGATCATAGTTTGCTGGAAAATGGCTTTTCTCAAATGGCTTGTCCTTGTTCAACAGCACTGAGTTATTGTTTCACTAGCTTTAGTTGCTTTTTATAATTAACTTTCAAATGTGCTATAAGAGCATAAACTCATTTTACAGTAACCTGTAAATAAAACCATTTCCAGAAATGAACTGACAGTTAATACCAAGCAGTAGTGCAATTTTCTGCCGCTAGAGAGAGTCCTGAAATTAATTACCCTTGGACATGAAATATTGATGAATAACTAACACAACCTCACTTCCTCCTTTTTGTGTATACTGTGCACAAAGGTGTCTAGAATAAGGGTGAGAGAAGGGAACAGAACAGCTTTCCAAGTTCACTGACAAAGTTTACTTTCTTATCTCTTTTAACTATTTTCTTGTGTTTTCTGGTTAGTCACATAAGTTACTTATCATTTCCCAATTGCTACTTTCAGGTAACTTGCCAATCTTTGGATCATGTAATCTACTCTTAAGTTCTGTTCTAATTAATCTTTCAAAGATGACACAGTTCAACATCTCCATGCTTCTAATCCAAATTTTGGTAGATGTTGCTAGTGAATATCATTTTATATGGTACACCAGAGACTCATCGATAAATAATCTTTTTAAATAGCAATGTATGGTACTGGAAAAAATCTTCCTATTAAGTTCCTTTTATAATCAAACAGTAATAACAGATAATTGTAACATAGTATTCTACCATATGCTTTCATTACATTTACTTGTACTGCAAAATATTCACCCGTTAAAGCTTAAAGAAAAAATATCTGTGCATGGCCAGAAATCTACACTATTATACATTTTGTTTTCTATTAAAACTGAGATGCCTGTGTCACAAAGAAGGATGGCTTGTTCCAGGCGACCAGTGGCAGAACTAGGAATCGAGCCCTGTGCTCTGGAGATGCAATGTGTTAGTGCTTCCATGGTTTAGGCAGCAGAAATTTATCAGAAAAGAAAATTTGAAAGAATATACATTTTTACAATGCTTAGCTCTTCATGTTCTGGAACTATGAATGTTATGATGCTCCCATAAAGTTCATTGTGTGAGGGACAACTGGGGAAGCCTTGGGATCAGAGGAAAAGATTAATGACAGGGCTTCTTATAGTAAACAGTTGCAAAAAGGGCTTTTGGGGAAAAGCAGAAGTGAAACCATATGCGGACAAATATTGCCTTAAAAAAAAAGCAAATAAACCAACCCAAAACCACCACCCAAAGCCCCGCAGATAAACAGATAAACCTGCAACAAGTCTCCCAAAACAAATAAACAAAAACCCACAAGGCAGCAGGACCTGGGTCTTGCAAAGAAATCTTGGCTCTATCAGCAAGGCAAGAACACACTAAACTGGAGGTAGGACTTCAGGAATAATAATAGGATTTCTGACTTTGACTGTTCTGAAAGGGAAAATGATCCCACGAGTATGTGGTATTTCTTGTGGTCGCACAAATGCACAATTTGTCTATAATGCCAGTTTTCTTATTCTAGATGCTATGCTATTTGTAAATTGGCAACTATTTTTAATGAGGTTCAAGCAAGGGTTAGGACTAGAATTAAAAGTAATAAGAAGATATCACTTTTGTAGATCAGAAGAAAGAAGATTATGTCAGTATGATCAATTAAGGGGTTAATGTCTCTGCAGTAACAAGACAGTTGTTTACAGATGGAGAGTAAGATGGTGTAAAACTGCTAACCGCTGGAGGCTGCGTTGGGTTGTGGTCACCATTATAAATTGGTGATTCTGTGAGGGTTGGGGGTTTTCTTTTTTTAGTTTAGTGTTTCAAGGTAGAGAATTATTGGATTCGTGTTTCCTATTTTATTAATGTCAGGATATTCTTTTTCATTTCAAACAGCTTTTATGTTTTAAGAAACCAGCAGATCTGCAAGCTCCATTCCTTGAACAAATTATGCTGAGGTTTTCTTCTCCTGCCACTGATAGCAGTTGTTTAAAAAGTAGAGATAAATAAAAAGCCCTTTGACCAAATCAATACTTGGATAAGAGTTATTTATGCACCTCTTAATTTAATCTACACAGGACCAGATTTATCTTCTGTGGGAAACCAATCCCATGGTTAGAGGAAGGCAGGCTGCAAGGGTAGAGGGCTTGCTAAATGTATTACAGGCTCAGGGCTTCATGCTTAGGAACTTGGCAGTAGAATTACAGATCAGTTCCATAGAGAGTTACATTATAATTAATTTTTTTTAAAAAGTAAAGCCTACCTAAATCCTGAAATTGATGGTCTTGTTTGAAAAACAAAATTTAAAAAATCCAGAAATGTTAGTGTAATCTGTGCTCTAATTATGAATCCTACCCATTGCAGTGGAAGGAATAGGAAAAGGTTTTCAGAGAAGGGAGAAGTTAGCTCACTGGAAACAAGTGACTGGGTAGATAAATTGCAGTTTTGTTATGCCTTAGTGCTGTTGATTTTTTTACCTGTATAGGTCTGGATGAAAAGTTAAGTTCTGCTAGTGGGAACGCAAATACTATCTGATAGCTGCACCATCACTAACGTTAGTTGGGAATTGTGTCTCGAGCCATCTAATCAGAAGCTAATTTCCACAGAACAAGTCATGATATAATAGGAATGTGAGCAGAAGGGAACAAGCTGCTTCTTATCACTTCCTGCAGACTTCACTGGAGATAGATTTATCTAAGGGTCTTGCACTTGGAATCAGATTTGACTGTGGCCTTCACAAAAAAGTCATTTGCCTCCGCTCCCAGTAAGAGCCTTCTTAAAAAGTAAGAATAAACCAAACAGGTGCAGATTACTGCTGAAAATTTGGATATGAATGCACTTTGTTGATTAATCTCAGATCCTTTTCCTTTTGTCTGCAGTAATTGTACTGATTGAAGTGCTCATTTTCTGTTCATGTCATGTACAGGTATCTCTGTAAAACTGAGGCTTGACCTTTTGAGTTGCTGAATGTTCAAAACTCTTGGTTGCTGTACTGAAAACATTTCTGTCTAATCAACTTCAATCATGTGGTCGTCTCAGTAATTGCATTCTTTGACTGACATTTTGTGTAATCTGTGTTCGTGATTGATTTCAACATGGAGATTGCCTAATTTACTCAATATCTCTTTTCACTGACGACTGTGTGTAGCAAGTCCCCAAGTCACTTTTCATAAAGTGCTCATTGAATGTGAGTTATAAGCCACGGGATTGTGAAACACAGAGAAACAGCTGATCAATGACACACAAGTTAGTGAAATTCCTCAAGAACTTTTAGTAGAACTCAGATACTTGACAACTTAAAAAAAAAAGAGGATTTTCCAATGTGCTGCTAGTTAAATCAGTGTTGACTGAATAGAAATAGCATATTTGCTATCTTTTTTTAATGTTTCAACAAAAGATGCTTTAAACATCTGTTGTATTTCCTATATTTTTATTATTTCCAGTGGGGCTTCCGTGCTTACTTACAGAATTATGTTATACCTGTAAATGACTGATTTATTTGTAGAAAAGGTACTAGAAAAATCAGATAAAACAGGCAATGTTGTTATACCAAGGAAAAGCTGATTTCCTGTCTTCACATAGGAGCCTGAACCTGATAAGGATGTAATTTGCTGGTAGCTGAGCAGTTCTTGAGAATTATGACATTAGTGATACTTATGGTGATACAAAAACCTGTGTGAAAGTTTAATTTGATGACATAGGCATGTTTTTGGTGGGGAGAGGACTTCTTAATTTTAATAAAGATTCATATAAACATTAAGATACTACTGAAATATAAAAACACCTTTGAAGAGGTGTGACTGAACCCTGCAACAGCTAGCTACCAAAAGACATGACCAAATGTTGACATAGCCAAATCATCATCAATTGCACTTTACAGCATAAATCTGGATTTTTGTTTTATTTTACAGATTTTTATACGCAAAAGTGAACGATTTTGATACGCAAAAGTGAACTTTAATTAATAGTTGGTAGTCCTTTGAAGGAAAGTACATAGCACCGTCTGCCTTCTGTCAAAACACACTTCTCACTGGCTGGATAGATATAACAGCACAACAGTACTTGGAGACTTTAAAGTGTGTAGCATATTCTGTCTTTAATCCACGGCAGTTCATGCATATCATTGCTACTCAATGCCATGATTCTGTGGGGATGTGAAATCATGTATTAAGTGATGAAGAATGGGCCAGTTATAAGAATACTAAAGCAGACTTTAGAGTGAGTTTGTATTTAGAATTTACAGAGTGTAATTAGTAATCAAAAACTCCTTCCAAATGAAGACTGTCTTGAGGCAGTTTCTGGTGAGCTCTGTTCAGACACCTTCAACAACACAGAATGTCTTTACTGTTGACATACTGTAAATTAGGGCAGAGTAACACTCATGTGTCGTCTGTGGTGATTTGATCAAAGTATGTTGTAGTGAGCAATACAGAGACACCTTAATTTTTCTGTTACACGCTCATTACAGTGGTGGTGGTGTTGTCTATGGTGACACATTAACCAAGTGTGTTTGGCTCTACTTGGCTGTAGAACAGGGGGTTTGGGGATCTCTTTCTAGCACGGAAAAGTGAATACATAGTATGTGGTTAAAATAGCATGCTGCTACCCAGTCATCATAGTTTGGGAGTCCACTACAAGCAAAGGGGCCTTTGATTGAAAGATACAGAAAAACAGCAGTGATTTGGAGAAGCTTTCCAGTGATTAAACTGGCATGAGTTAATAAGAGAGGCTGAAAAATGAGTCTGTAACTTCAAGTTGTCCATCAAAACTGTCTTCCTCTATTCACTATGACTCAAAATATGCAAGATCGAACTCAACAGACAGAAGATGCCATCCGGTTATGTAGTCTTGACAAAATAAGTTATATTCTAAAATGCCAATGCCTTTACTTAAAACTTTACCATTTTCATTAAAGATTCTGTTTCATTTATGTCCATCATACAATTTCTTGTGAGAATTATAAATATTTACATCACTGCTCCCACCTTGCTTCTTTAATCGCTGATATGGTTAAGTAATAACATTAAATTTGTATGTGGAAAACGCAGATTTGAATCTTCACTGCCCAATTTGAAGCAAAAGCTAAACTTGGGAGCTCTGTCACTAATTAAGACAATATAATAAACATTAATATTATTAGATTAATATTTAATATTCCTGATGTAAGTTTTCACAAGACATTTCACAAGGCATTGGGGAGAGGCTATTCAGTAGGGCCTGTTGTGACAGGACAAGGGGTGATGGTTTCAAAATAGAGGGAGGGAGATTTAGATTGGATATTAGAAAAAAGTTCTTTACTGTGAGGGTGGTGGAGCACTGGAACAGGTTGCCCAGGGAGGTGGTGGATGCCCCATCCCTGGAGAAGTTCAAGGCCAGGTTGGATGAGGTCCTGAGCAACCTGATCTAGTTGGGGGTGTCCCTGCTTCTTGCAGGGTGGGTGGACTGGGTGACCTCTGGGAGTCACTTCCAACCCTAATCATTCTATGATTCTATGATTTCCCATCAGTGTCCTATTTCACTAAGGCTTGTTAAGAATTTTCAACACAACGTTTTCCCTTGATGAAAATGCTGATTTGATTTTTCAATAACAAAAGCAGTTTTTATCAAATTCTTAAATTACTGTTCCAAATTCTTTTAACCTGCTGAAACCCTTATCAATCTTGTTTCACATTTTAAAATGTGGGGTTTAATTTTTTTTCTGAATGAAATAATTTGAGGTGTTTAGCACCTTTCATAGTAAATTCTTTGCATAGGATTGTCGTAGATGGCTGTTCTTCTGAATTGATTGGACTTGTATAGAGTATTGTTCGGTACAAGAATATTTTTAGCATTAGTACGATAATTATACTGATACATCTGGGGTCTGAGGAGTAGTCACTAGCTTCTAGGTTAAAGAAGTTTTCTAGGCCCAGGTTACAGAAGTTTTTACTTTTTCTAGAACGATGGTAACCAAATCACTAGATTAGACAACTTCAATCAAAACATTGAATGGCCACTCTCCTGTCATTAGAATAGTTGCCTGGACTGTGCTGGGATGGCTTTACACTACTCAAGCAACTCACAGCTGTCACTCTCAAGGACACAAGACAAATATTTAAAGGATTGCTAAGGTGCTAATAAGTCTTACAGTTAGTGCTGCTAAAATTTTCTGAGTAGTAAAAGTAAAAATCCTGTTTCCTCTTTTTATATGTTGGTCCTCTTTTTAACGTTTAAAAAGACAAACCCAGTTATGAAATGTAAGATATCCTGGCCCATCCAGTCTTATGAAAAAGCTGCATTGCATTAAACTTGGTGTCTGCAGGTTCCTGTAAGAACTAATCTGTGCTGTACTACTGTGTAAGGAGATACTCTCAGTGTTCAGGATCTGATAGGAAATATGGAACAATGGAAATTATAACATTTTTCTCACAAGATTTTCTCACAAGATTTACTCACAAGATTTTCTGCCAAGTTCTGCAGGCTTGGAAAACTTAGAGAAACATCATGTTTTTCTAATTTATTTTTTTTTAAATACTTATCCCAAACAAATCTCAACTCAGGGTGTGTTTAAGGTACTGCCATCACAGTCTAAACTCTGGGTGGTTAGCACACACACAAACACACACAGAGCCATCTAGTTCTTCTAACCAGAAATCCAAACAAGTAGATGTATAGCAAACTTTGCCATCTCAGCCATCTCACTACTTTTCAATCAATATTGATTCTGTAGTCTAAAACAAATCCCAAAGAATTACTGTATGAAATAGGCCTTGATATTTCTACCAGTCATTGTGTGGGAGCAGAGAGGTCCCTGTGGGGAGTTGTATAGAACAACCTGTAGGATTGATCTGTGAAGTATAGCTGACTTGGTGTAAATCAGGGATGTTCAATTATTTATGCCTTTACCATTCTTGTAATATTACTGTGTGATGGCGCAGAGAAGTGGGAAGGATGTCTGGGGTACTCATGTTTTAACACATTCTAGTGGGATGTAACACATTCAGTTACAGCCTGGGGGTTATAGTCCTTGCTTTCTGGAAGCATGTTCTGAAGATGATGAAGCTAGTGCCTGGGTGCACTGTACAGTTCCTTCCAGTGTCATCCTTGAACTATAAGGAGTTGGGCAAGAACTCTCTGGCTGTGCAATGCATTTAAGGCATTTAATGACTGAACATTTGGATTTTTTATGTTGTCATGCTGACTTTCAAGTTATTCTTAGAACCCTGTCAGGGGCATCTTCCTGTCCTGCAGCATTTAATGCACCGAGCAGAACAGATTCTGTCACATGGTGAATACACTATTTAAGAATTGAAAGAAAACAAACTCTTTAAGTGCATAACCTTAAAGAAATTTTAATTATTGTCAGCAGGGAAATCTCTGTGGAGGAAAAAAAAATGGAACTGTAAAGTGTTTGTTCTGGTTTCACAAAGTCTTTATGCTTCTACCCTCCCCAGCTGGTTTCCTCCGCAGATAAAAAAACCACAGTTTCCAAATGTAGAGAGATAAATATTGGCAGCTCTCAGGTTTGCTTTTTCATCCTGTGCCTGATGGGAAAATGCCAGTCAGTTTTCAGGCTTTTCCAAGTGAGCCTTCAGGGGCTTATTCACCAGACTTTGAATTTCTGGTAAACTGTTCATTGCAGCTTTCGTCATGAGACAAAAAAAAAATCATTTGATCCCATTTTCATTTTGTTTTATTTGCTGCCTAAATTTATTACAAGTGGATTCTCAAGTTTTGAGTATTTTTGTTTGTGTTTGGTTTTGTTTGGGATTTTTAGCTCTCCTGAGCTTTACTCACGCTCTTTTAGGCATACCCTGTAACTTGGGTTTAGTTAACCACATAACTTCTCAGATAAGTTGCTTAGAAATGTTATCTTTCTGTTTCCATAAAAAAAAATCTTTGAAGCTTTCTAAAATGCTAGCTGATGGGAAGTGATTTTTGCGGTATTTTGTGGGCCATACAGAATTATTCCAATAAGTCACCATTGTTGCCAGGCAAAAGGGTGCGTTACTTCCTGTTCTATACTCCTCCTAACAGTACAGGTGGAAGGATATTGCACAAATAACCCCCAGTAAGACTCTAGCTCAGAAGAAATTTCAGACAAAATTTGATGTGTTTGGTTATAGCAACATATTTAGGAATTCTAAATGGTGTTGGTTTTCAAGAGAACCCCATACATATATTAAGTCGAAAGTAGGGAAACTCCTCAACAAAGGGATGTCTCCATGATAGGGATAGTTAAAACATTTAGTATTAAAAGAGCGAAGTAAGGAAATAAAGTTCTATCTGCCATTCTGTCTTTCACTGTAGTACACATACCATATATAAATGAATCTATGGTAGGAACCATGCTGCTTTTTCAGCTGATTAACCTTTTTTTTACCTCAAGGAAAGCCTTTTTGATCCTACTGCATGTATTAATTTTGGGGGTTTTTGTCTATATAATTCAGTGGGATAAACTGTAGACCTTTAAATAAGTGACTGGAGCGAGTTGGTGCCTGGTAGGTGGTTTGCCCTTAATCCAAGGAAAATGAAAGGATTTGAGCTAAATTAACTCTGTTCTACTAACGACTAATCTGGTGTGGTTGGTTTTACTTTAGCTAAGACCTTTGCTGTTCACAGGTATGAGAGTGGTGAATTGGGGTAACTTGTTCCTGTCAGACAGGGGTGTGGCCTGCCGTTTTACCAGGAGGAAAAAAAACAAAAACACAATGGTGATTTTTAAAAGCTGAAGTCATTCCAAGTACTGTAGTCTTCCTCACTGATAGTTTTTGTTTTCTTTAACTGTTATACCTGTTTTGAGGTCAGATGTGATGTTTTGGGGTTTTTTTTCTGGCTTCATTGTAATCTAGGTATCTATTCTTATGCCAAGGGACTTTTTTATAGTCTTAGAAAGACTATTAGGTAAGAAAGATAGATCTGTTTGTCTTAAGCTGTTTGGGTTTTTTTCCCACTGAAGATTTTGATTTTACTTAATGTTATTGTAGTATTGCAAATGACTTTGGAGTGACGGAACAAAAAATATATATTTATTTTCATATTGTAATGAAGAATCTTCCTTAATGTAAACACAGGATCATTAATTGAATATCACAGACCTATGGACTGTTGGAAAGCTGTATATAAGTCTGCTGATATATATTTGGTGGGAAACAACTGGATATGAACATATAAGAAGATGAGCAGACAGTACTGAAGTCCTATTTACTCTTTCCCTTTTTCCTTTTAATTTTTTCCACTTTTATTTTAATAGGTGTTTTCAGCAGGTGACAGACTTGCATCTGATTCCTAAATCTGTGCATGTTGAAGAGCCATTAATCTAATCCCTTTCTTATTCATAGTGTCACATCACAATCCCTCTGTCCTTGTTTTAAAAAAAACCAACCAAACAAACAAGTCCCAAGTGAATGACAGCAACAGGCAGATACAGGAATGGAACTGTGTCTTTACTTATATGTGACTCTCCTTCAAGGCATGATCTCCTGGCCCAGTGGTACAGGAGGTTCTTCAACATGTTGTTGAGTTCCAGTTCCCTTATTAGATTTATCTAAAGCCATTGATCTGTGTCACTAGTCGATGCTATATTCTATTTCTGATTGCATTATCATCACAATTTTAGTGTAATAATTTTAATTAATTTAATTATTTAAATTCCAGCATTTAAAATGTGAGGACTGTAAACCTGACAGAGTGCTGATTTTGTAACCCGAAATGGTGGGTAGGAGTTCTATGCCTCCAGGCACAAGATTTCATAAAATGTGCAAAGCTTAAAGGATGCAAGACTGCAAAGGTTGGAAAAAAGGAAAGGCTGGGCCAGTTGGGCCCATAACTTCTCTTGGGAGCAGTTCCACAGTGAATTATCCTTCAAGGAAGCTGGTATTGTTCCCTGTGAAGTAGCAGGAATTTTTGTGGTCGGGCAGGTATTACAGGAAATATACCTCTGTATGTAGTGACAGAGTGAGAAATTACTTAGTGAGAGTTACTCCTCACAGAAGTTTTTTCCAGGAACCTGACTAACTTCTGATAGTTTCATATTGTTTGCTTTAAAAATGCATAGGGAAGAGTTATGTTACTGATAACCTTGCAACATAAAAGAATGGAGACATAGGCTTTGTAGCAGTGAATTTTGTACGCTATGATTTCAGTTTTGAGGTATGTTAATACCAACAAACATTGATCTGGTGCTACAGAGGTCAGAAAAATATATCAATAGGTGTTATATAATTTTCTAGGGCAGATAAAACCTCATGACATTGTAAAAGAAATTATATTTTCCCTTTTACTTGTGCTTTTTTCCTTTGAACCGAGGCAGATTGAAATTGCTTGAGAACATCCTAATCTCATTGCCCGGTTAATTTGTCTTGAAAACATGTTTCTGTTTTATACCTTCTAAAAATAGCATTATAAAATGTCTTACTATACTTTAGTGGGGATAAAAGACAACTTTTTTTCACTGGAGGTAACTTCATCTAAGAAGAAAAGATAGACTCTGAAATAATTGAATGGGAACGATCATGGATTAACTGAAATTAATCTGATAAAAACAGCTCAATACCTAATTAGTCTCTTGTATTTGTTGCATGTTTTGAAGTTTGAGTTCAGCATTAATTAAAGTAATTAAGTGAACAAGTATTTTTATCTCAAACAGCATTCTAAAGGAAGGGGATAAGTTGGCAGTGATGGGATAGGACAGAGGCATGGGAGGATCAATAACATGCAGATCTGCCTTTCCTGATGACTGTTAGTGTGCTTCCAATTAGAATTGCTGTGATGCCATCCAGGGAAACTAAAGTTGAAGTGTAAGTTAGTGTGCAGAATGTACACAGTAACCTTAAAGGTGACTGCTGTACTTTGAGCTGTAATTGTTTTTGTTGTTGCTTAGTGAACCTCTTAATCAGGTATGTAACTTCTTGGGACAGACTGAATAGTCTCTGCTTAGCATCTCATGTTTGTGATTTCCTCCTGACAGCTAAGGTTAAGTTACAAATTTATGATGTTGTTCATTACTGTCTGCAAAGGTTTAGCTTTTATATTGTCATTCTAGCTTAATTATATTAATGGTCATTTGCCAATTGTCACTCTTAAGGCATAGATTCTCTTAATTTCTTACTTGAAAAACCCCTGACCATTTATTCAAGAAAATATGCTGAAAAAGATAAAATGTTTGCCAAAGGCCAATAGTAAGGTATTGTACTGACTTTGCTTGCATTTGCTAGTCAAAACGCTTAGCAGATAAGATTAAAGTAAGGGAAGGTACTGTGATATACCTTAGATTTTGAACATGAAACAGCTATTAAAAAATCTAGATTTCATATACTTGAAAACAAAGGAGGGTTCTGTTGGGCAGATCCATACAAGACTAAAATTTAATGAGTGGAAAGAGTCATTTGTAAATAAAGAAACAGTTTTGTTCCTGCAACTGTTTGATGCTGTCAGTTCCTTTGGTTTTTGTGTCCACTGAGTTTGGATCATGTGGAAATACCAGGAAATTGACAATATATTAGATGAAATGCAGAAAATATGCTATAGCTTTCTAGAAATTCACTGCATAGATCCACAAGTAACTTCCAAATAGTACATAGTAATGTTTGTCCTAACAAAAGGATTAATTTGCATTGGAGGGATGATGGAGTTAATTGGACCTGCGCACTGTTGCCTGACTGTTAAGGTATGTTTTCAAAGTGGATGGTAGCTGCTCATGAAGGTCTGATTGCAGATGTTCGTGTAGGAGCTGAAGAGCAGGGAACATTTCTGAAAAAATGCTGATCCTTGTGTAGATATGTGATAACATCAAGAGATATTTGGGAAAAGGCATTGTGTCTTGTCAAACTATCTATATTTGAACTTGTGACTTCTCATCAGATCTGTTTAAAGCAAATAGAAGAGCAAAAAAAGTAGCCATTATTCATGGGGCAAGACTGTGGACCTCAAAGCAAGAGAGAAAATAATGAGAAAAGGGAATACTTCTAGAATCCAGACATAATTGGGATATAATTTGCAATTGGGAGATAAACACTTGAGTCATTTCTAGCAATCTGGAAACTCCCTGCAGTAGCATGACTCAGAAATGAAGGCATTTGTAAATATCTCCATGGCAATGTGCTCCTCCACAAGTTTTATTCACATCTTGCAGTAGTGCACAGTGTTCCTCAGAAAGGCAAAGGCTGTGTCCAAGAGGTATCTTTGTCAGCCTTGTTACTAATTTCTATAATAAAAGAAGCATTTGGTGTCAAAGATTTTTTCCCCCTTTTTGGGGGATACAGGCCCTTGATTAAGTTAGTAGAGAGGCCTGGTCTTAGAAGCAAGTTGACCCTTCAAATATGCACTATAAAGGCATTTTTAAAAAGCTGGAGAAAGACTTAGGGATGTCAATAATTGGCAAGTAGAGAAGAGCAAGTGATTAATAAGTTCATCTATTATAGCTGATGTAGAGAGTCTTGCCTGTTTTGGACCATGAATGACTGGCAGGTCCGAAGAAGGCCTAGGATGGAAGGAAAAGAAATAAAACAAGCATGGATCAGCTTACAGATGACTGAAAACTAAACATGTTGTAGCAGTGAGAGAGTTATAGCTCATTGGTCTTTGAACTGTTTGTGACACTTTAGCGGCATATTGTTTCATAAGATTGTGTGATGGGGGTATATTGTTGAATAAAATATATCATGGATTTGTTGGCTTTCTGAGGACTTTGAGCTACATTGTAAAATGAGATAATTTTACCAGAAAATTCTTCTTAACTCTTCTAATTACTATTGTAACTGGTCTAGTTGCTATTCTCTGTCACAGCAGTAACTAGAAAGAGTCAAGCAGAAGGGAATTATGTCTGACAATGAGGGGTCTGATGGTTTGGTCTTTAATGCAATAAAAAGATGATGATTCCTTTAATGATATAATAAAAAAAAACTTGTTGGTTTAGAAGGTTTGTAATTTGGATGATAGTTTTAATTTCTTCATAAAACATTAGTGAAGGCAGGCAAGGTTTTTCCCCATGCACTTGCTAAGATTTAACCTGGTTAAATGGTTCACAACATTGTAAACTTAATAAAATAATAAAACAATGTGCATGCAGACTTAATCAACAGCGTAAGCTAGTAAAAGGGATATAGGTTAGAAATGTGTAAAATTTGGATACATCAGAGAAGAGCATGTTGAAATGAGAGGGCAGGGGCAGTTAATTCTGTAAGATGCTTCATGAATGTTAGAAAATGTTACTGCTTTTCAGTGATGTTATTTTTGGGAATTCCTAATATATTTAACTTCTACAATTTAAGGTTTTCTCCATACCCCGTAAGATATTTGACTCCTTTTTTTTGGTAGTCTTGCACAGATTTAAATGTGTGGTTCTTAACTGGCACATAGTCTATGAAAATCATTCATTTAAACCCAGGAATCTTCGATTAACAGTTGCAAGGAGCAACCAAATAAACTTTGTTAAAGATTTTAGAGTTATTTCTAAATATAATTATTTTCTTTAATGGCTATGAGAGAGGATATGACCTTTTGTAATCACTTTCCCACCACTCCAAACTAATGAGTATTTGATAATGCAAATGCTCATTACAGAAGCAACTGTGAATGATTTCCTTACAAAACCTTGCTGCATGCTGAGAAAGTCTTAGCCATTTTCAATTCCCAGGATAGGTTATATCAGAGCAATAACTCGTTATATTTTCTCTACCAGTTGGGCCTTGTAATTTAATTGTGATGTATCAGAATAGTATGAAGGAAATGATAAAAGTAAAGTAGGCAACCGCTTTCTTGAGTAATTAAGAACAAATCCCCTCTATTTCTATTTCAGCATCTATTTTAGCAGTGAGCTTCTATAATTTTTTAACTGACCAGCATCTCTCTAAGCCCACCATTAGGGTAGAAGTTGCAAGTCTGCAGTAATTTAATAACTTCCATGTTTGCAATGCTCCATGCTCACAGCTTAAAAAAAAAGTTTAATTTTAAATGAAAGGAGGAAGAAATTTCTGCCGTGGAGTTACAATGACAAGAATATGATTTCCTCCGTAAGATGCCCTGTGTCTTTTAGTTAACCTCACTTTTGCTGTTGTTTGTCATCTTATAAAATGGTGTTAAGGTTTCTTCTGTAAAACCTACTATTGTGATACAGACATTTTGAGAAGTTATCAAAAATATAAACCAAAAAATCATTAAATAGACATGTCTTTGCACATAATAAAATACTGATTCTTGAAAAAACAGTGCAGTTGTGAGATCTTATCATATTATAATTAGATCTTGATAGAGAAGTTTAGTCATTGTAAGGGGAAATAGTTTTATATGAGAAATGATGTTTGATGTTTTCTTCTCTCTCTCTACCACCACTGTGGTTGAATAAAATGTCAGACTCATAGTTAAGAACAACTGAGTCCCAAATTTACATCTTTTTAGTGCATATACACTAAATTTTAGATGGATGGATTTTGTAGCCTTTCTGTTGAAATAAGTGTCCTGTGGTGATTCAGGAACTAATTAAACAAGAAATAATAGTGATGGTATTTTAAAAAAATTAGAGTTATTTCCATGCTTGCAGCAGATGGTGCTTATAGTGTTGGGTTTATTTCAAAAGGGAAGAGTTGGTTTGTATCTGAAAGTGTCTGGTCACTAGTGCAGACAGAAACATGTTTACTTGAATGTAATTTTTTGTAACAAGAACTGTGGATTAGAAAATACAGCTCACTAAAGGATGCTGAAAATGAGAAAGGCTCCCTTACAAACCCTGTGGCTTCAGTAAGCTTTGGATTTAGCCTGTGGGTAAGTGCAAAGGAAAGGTGTATGTTGAGACATGATGAATTAGGTAGCTGAACACCATCACACATCTGGGTGACTGATGTGTTATGGTGCTTAGCAAAAGAAGACACCTCTTTGAAATGAACTTATGTGACCTGAGAAATTTATTTATGGGAAGAAGAAATGAATGTGAAGAATGAGGTTAATTCCAATGCTGTCAGGGAAGCTAGAGCAGACATGAACCTGAAAGTAATGATGAACATAACTCAGAAGTTTTTGTAGAGATAAGCATTCAACTGACTAGAAAGCAATAAGAGTAGAGGTGCACTGAAATTTAATGGAACCTATTTCAAAGTTCAGAAATGCATTCAGGTTGTGCTGGAGTAGCTAAAGTACAGGACTGGTTAATATGGAAGAGTTGTCTTATCCTTCCTGTAAAAAATGCATCAGATTTCAAATGCAATGCCACTTTGCAAGCCTGGAAGACTTAAGTATATGTTGAGATCTAACAGAAGTAAAGAGGTATAGCATGTAAGCTGAGGTGCTCTGTTGAATACTACTATGTAGTGCAGCAGAAGACTATCAGCCTTAGGTCAATTTATTTATATGGACCTATGCTCCTAAAAATATTTCTGCCCCGTGCAGTTTGCCACAGAGAAATTTTTAAGATTTGCTTCTGTTGAGTGTTGTACAGCTTCAAGATTGTTTGCTTCACAATTTGAATCCCTAACCATTCACCAGCTGGCTAAAACTAGGCATGATAAATGCAAGAGTTAATGTTAATTAGCTGAGACAAGCCTTAGTCTTAATGAGATCATCTACTAATATAAATGAGTGAGGTTTATCTGGGGGTAATAATAGGGTGATCAGCACATTCTATATGCTGTATGAGGAATTCGTAGAAAGCATTTGTGCTGTTTTCTTGGTTACTGTCATGCTCTTCCTACAAACCAGAGAGCTAGCATGATCTCTCATCTGCACATGTGCATTGTAGTCTGAAAAGCTCTGAAAGAACCTTATTTTTATTACTGCAGTTTTAGATTGCACTGTGAACTTTGTATAGTCAAATTTCAGTTTCACTGTTGGAAAGTTCATGCTCTGTCATTTTGTTCTCTCTAGGCAGACTAAGGTCCTTTAGTAAAAGAAATTAATAATGTCTGAATTTAATTAATATTCTCTTTAATAAATCCTGCTATCTTTCAGGAAAGATACAGTTTTCTGTCCTGGTAAATGCTTCTCTCTAAGACAATTATCTGATTTCTGTTACACATTATCCAAGCAACTCATATCATAACTGCGGTTATGTCCTGTGTGCTTATGTTTGCCTTGTCCCTGAGCTGCAGAAAAAAAGTATAACCTTTGGCAGCAGCGGGGTGCTGACCCCAGAGCCCCAAAATGCCAGTGTGTGACTTTAATGAGATGTTCCCTTCTTTACAAAACTGACAACACAATACTTGGTCATTCTTACCCATAACCTTTTCTGTGAAGAGCTTGTTGCTGGGGTGGGGATGTAATGTTTATTTCTAATTAATATTACTGGTGCACACCAAATGATTTAATTTTTTAGTACTCTGTGCTACAGAAGTAAAAGCTTTCAGTCCTGAAGGAGATCTGCATGAAGGTAGTGATGATAGTAACACAACTGAAGGTGCTGAATGAGCAGCAAGCTCTCTTGTAGAAGTGTGCTTTTTGTCCTCTATACCTTTACTGATGAACTAATCAGATTGAACAGGCTCCAAATTCCCAGAACAAAGAAGCTTTGAAAAGAGTGAGACACTGACTGTGAGCTCAGAGGAATGCACACTGATTAAGTTAAGACAAAGTCTTCTGGGCAGCCATTTTATCTGTTCCAAATTTTGGTAGGTTATTGGAACAAGTGGACCTGTCAGAACTTGCAAGGAAAACTTGCATATAGATCCTATGCAATTCTGGTTTTTACTCTTTTCCTCTTGTCTTATGTTGCTTGAACAAATAGGTTTGTAGTTTTGTGGGTTTTTTTTTTTTTGTTTGTTTGTTTGGTTTTTTTTCTGAAAGCCACTTTGTATTTCAATAGAAATCAGTAACATCAAAGTCCAATTACTTACTGAGATACTGTAAGTGATAATTGGATGGCTGTGACCCAGTGACTCCAATTTTATATGGTGTCATGCATAGGTATATCATGGTTGCAAAGTTATTTCACTGGTGGAATTGTTCAGAGTACTATCAAAGAGACAATTTCGAAGTGATAGCTGATAGGACTGAAAACTTAATGGGGAACCATTCCTAAGTCTCTAACCAATTTTATTCATTTAATTTGATGGTCATAAAAATGCTTGACTGAAAAATGTGGATAGTGTAACTTCTGTGTTCCCAGATCTAAGTGAGAAATATTAGAGAAGTATTTCATTTGAATATGCATTTACATTTTTAAATGAGATTCCATTGGTAAAGGACATACCCCTTTGGGGTTTGTCTAGCACAAGTGTTTGTGCAGTGAAGCTTAAATGTTCATACTTTCAGTTAATGGTAATAATATTTAACAATTCTTACTGGCAATGTTACAGAAAAAAGTTGGAATTCAATGAGTTAAAAGAAAAAATGAAAATAAGCATACCTTCACAAATGTTCTGGTGCACTGTAGTCATGGAATATCTACATATTATCTAAATCAACAATGTGTGTATGTGGGGATGATCCATAGTTACTTCTTTCTATAAATGTACATCTTATTTTATATTTGCTACTGATGCTGTAAATCTCATTAAATCAATTTTCCTAAATTTATTTATTAATAAAATTAGAGTATGTCTACATATTGGAACATTTTGGGAGTGTGCTATATTCTAGCCTCTGGATGGTATCCAGCTTTTAATTACTACATCAACTGGGCTTACTGAGAGGTGGGTTGGACACCATGGTACTTAAGAACATCTGCAGCCATATGGTGTTCTTCATAGGTCAGCATTCCCAGTATTACTGTTTCTGGTGGAGTACCAGGTGATGTAAGTACTGGTAGGAAATTACAGGGCTTGGCACAGGTTAGGAAGCAAAAGGCAGAAAAGAGTGATCAAAGACAGCTTAAAGAACAAATGTGGCTTGACTGGGTGAAATACCCAATTTGGACAAAACTGGGTAAGAGGAAACATGGCCATAACCAAACTGCAGTCTAACCAGGACACAAGCTGATCTAAGGCTCTTGACCTTTGACCTATCAGGGACTTTGATAACCAGGAGACACTGTATTGTTGATTCGTTAGCTCCTCAAATGAAAATTTCTGGGGATATGGGAATTTATTTTCTGCTTTGTAATGCCAAGCCAGTTTCATCGTGGGTGTGTTGAACTGGTGGTAGAATGGAAGTGCAGTGTGGCACAACTGCTGACAGTGGCAGATAAATTAGAGAATGGAATAAAAAAATAAATCCTTTGTAGGTTAGCTTTCTGGGACAGCACACACTGCTGGAAACATGGTGTATGATTCACTTTGCAAAATTTAACCATGACTACATTCAAGTGCAAGTTTTAGTGTCCTGGATGCATGCAGCCTTTTCTGACATCACAAGTAACATCTGTTGGTACTTTTTGGAACAGCAAATATGCAGATGTGAAGCATTGGGCATACAAAAACTGCCGTAGGCCCTTTGGTTTTAATAAAACATAAAATATAAATTTACTGCTTATATGTAGAGAAGAAACATTTACAGATTTTTTCCATGTACAATTAATAGTTTGCAGATGCAATTTTAATGAAGTGTTATATGAATGAAATCCCTGGAAAATATAAAAGAAATAATTCCTTGTCAAGTAAATTTTGTTGGAAAACACTGCCTGCACTGAAATGCAGTGCTCAACATGTATGAACATGATTTTTACTTACTTTGATCGCTGTCAAGTGTGTTATTAAATAGGAGATCGTGCTTCTATGGAAAGACATTGAAATAGCCATTGTTTCAACAGCTGTTGAAACCTTAGTGTGAAATACTATTCCCAGACTTAGGCAAGTAATGACAATGAATGAAAAATAGTGGATCCTGAGGAGAAATTAAATCTTTGTCATTAATTTAATAGGCGTTGCTTGCAGATTAAGCAAATAAGCAAATAAGTTTTTCACCTGGCTTTAGTTCATGAGAGACTCTTCTGTGGGAACTGCTCTGAGAAATGATGTGACTTGAGGGGTTTGGTTTCAAAGTGTAAGTAATGCATTTTGTAAAAATGTACCCTGTGTCATAATGGTATCAGTCAGCTCCTTATTATAGATGAGAGTGCAGATGGGAGTCATTAGAGAAATGTATGTGGCTCTGCCAGGCTTTCATGAAGAAGGACACAAATTGAAAAGTTGTCTGTAGAAATGTAGTTTGTACTTTTAAATCAGAATTGCTTGTATGTTTCTGTTTGCACTATTTCATTATACTTTCCAATTAATTCAAAATGATGTTCACTGGATGATAAAAGCAAAGGGTAAGTGAAAGCCATGTACATTTTTTTTCAGTGAAAATGCAGTTTATAGGTAGTGAAAAACTAATACTGGGAGAACAATTCTGCGCAGCAAAACAAACAGTACTTGGAAAGAGATATTTACACAGAATCACAGAATATTAGGAGCTGGAAGAGACTTTGAAAGATCACTCAGTCCAACCCCCCTACCCGAGCAGGATCATCTAGAGTAGATCATGTAGGAACATGTCCAGATTGGTCTTGAATGTCTCCAGAGAAGGAGACTCCACAACCTCTCTGAGCAGCCTGTCCCAGTGATCTTTCACCCTCACAGTGAAAATGTTCCTCCTTATATTAAGATAGAACTTTTATGTTCCAGTTTGGAACCATTTCCCCTTGTTCTGTCACTGGCCATCACTGAGAAGAGCCTGGATCTATTCTCCTGACACTCACCATTAATGTATTTATAAACATTAATGAGGTCACCTCTCATTCTCCTCCAAGCTGAAGAGACTCAGCTCCCTCAGCCTGTCCACATAAGGAAGATGTTCCACTCCCTTAATCATCTTAGTGGCCCTGTGCTGGACTCTCTCAAGGAGTTGTATGTCCTTCCAAGCAATATTAGGAAATAATCAAGGTGTTTCCTCCCATATGATGGCCATTCCAAAAAAAGTAGACTAGAGGCTTCTAAATTGCTGTGATAAGGTGCTAATGCTTGAAAGCTGGAACAGTTTTCTAATTTCAACTTTGATTTTGCAACTGAAGTCACTCATTCCACATGTCTATATTCTTTTCTTTGCCACAGAGCTTTTATGTTCACGTGTGTCTGAAGTAACTGATTTCTTTGCACAGAACCACAATATAGCAATGTTGGATATTGGAAATATGTCTCAAGAAAATGTTTTTCCAAAACACCTGTTGAACAACAGGGTTACGTGTTCAGAAGTCCAGTATCACTTTTGCCACAAACCTAATAATTCTCCAATGAATGAATATTTCCTAGAATTTTTTTTTGTTTTAAAATATTGTATGTGTTGGTGGTAATGCCTCTGGATTGAACATGAACACAAGTGGAAAAAATGGGCTGTTACCCATTTTTATTGTATGTGGCACACAGGTGAACAATCAAAATGGTGGGTATGACCTCAAAAATAAAATAATTGCATAAGAGTAACAGGTTTTTTTTATCTCTATTCAAAAAACTTTCTTTACTTGTTTACTAGGCCAGGATAGGAGGGGTGGCAGGTGTTCAAAGTGTTGGATGATTTAAAACCCTTTCCCTCCTCACTGCCATGTTAGTGAGTTTCAGAGTCTAGTGTTGGGGTTTTTTAACCTGCTACTTAGTAATTTCATCTGATGCATGCTACTTGTATTTTCACATAAAAAATAGCAGTAAAGACCTTATTCTTCCTGTTCCTCGTGGTTTTCTATAACCTTATAAAATCCTCCTTTGATGATACTGTATGTCTCTAAGACAGATGGCTCAATCTTAGTCTACTCATTTTTCCTTATATAGAAAACATTCCCTGCTTTCTCCTGGTTATAAAAATGTTTGGTGAAATATTTTTTTCTTTTCCTTACTAATTTAATGTTTGCAAAATTGCTGTCAGAGCAGAGATGTTTGTACATAAAGTGAGTGATCCAAGGTTATGTCAATGCCAATATTTTTGCATTCTGCCCAGCCTTTTTTTCCCGCCTACCTTTTGCAAAGTGCCAGTTCATGTATATGAAGACAGCACAAGTGTTTTTTCCATGCCATCTACAGAATCAGTCATGCTCACATACGCACGCAAAATAGGCAGTTTCTTGTGATACAGTAGACTGTGCAAATTCTACTTCAGATTCAAACAAACAAAAAAAAATATAGCTGGCAACCATTTTATTTCATTGAATGCATTGTTCAATGCTGAGTTAACTAGCTACTTGCCTGTTAAAATTTTATTTTGGTCCTCATCAGTTCTTTATCTCATTGATTGTTAATTAGGTTCCTACTATAACTTTTTCTGTGTGCCACTTCATGCAGTTGCATTTCTAGAGCAGGGAATATTTTTCTGTTACTTGTGATGATGAATTTTCATTGGATATTATAAATAAACCTTTTGACCTAAATTATTCTTTCGTCTCTACATTGACCTTCTGTGATTTATTTTGCTGAGTAGATTTAGCATGAAAGTGGGGGAGGGCAGAATTCCATGGATTTTTGAGACTATGGTTTCTTTTTGATTCTTTTGGTGCTTAGATCAAAAGATTTATTACTAGGGATCCTAGTACAAGAAATTACCCCTACATGTTCGAAAAGGCTTCTCAGTCAAATCATACTTCTTATTTAAGTAGAGCTATTTAACTAGAAGTCCCCCCTTCATATTATCTTTTTGCTCTGATCCTTCATTATCAACAATATCCACACTAAATTTTCCATGTAAATGTCTCTGTATGAGGTAACTATGTATCAACAAGGATTTTAACCTAACCTGGATAATGAAACTATCCTTTTTGTGTAAAATGCTAGATGTTTTACTGCAGGGAGGTCTGCATTAGTGTTTCTGCACCTCTTTTATGTGTTTGAGTTGTACTCTGTTGAAATGTTCTACTATTGGGTATCTCTTTTATTTATTTACTTAGAATAAGCTGTGTGTAAATGGAGTAAAATACGTGGTGTAGATGTGGAGGGTGCAGTGAGCTAGGTTGTTGAGAAATTGCATAACTGAAGCATGAGTGGCAGAACAGTAATATCTAAAAGCGTATACATCTAGAATTTGGGGTTTATTTTTGGAAACTATGAACTCATAGTAGATTTTGTTTCTACCCTTGCTGCTGCAGAGAGGCTGATGCATACTAGCTGTAGAATTACAAGGGGTCATTCTGAACCATTCATGACACAGACAGTTGTCTGTGAAACTAACTGAACACCTTAGAGTGAGAATTTCCTTTACAAATTCACAATACATCTATGTTACTTGTTAGCAATCTTCAGAGCTTCCATTGAGTTTGCTACCTTATGAGACCAGATACTTACTGTAGAAGGTATTTATTGGTATTACCAAGAAACCCTAGGGGCTCAGAAGGACCTACTCAAATAATTCAAATTATTCAAATAATTCAAACTTGAGCTAAACAGAGTTTTCTAGTAGAATTTGCACACAGCACAAACATAGAGGAGAAAAGACCGAGATATTTTTATGTACATCTTGACCTCCAGGAACCATGAAAAGCTAATATACAGAGATTTTAAAGTCCACCAGTGATAAGTAGTTACCAATGGGGTGTAAAACACAACATCTGTTTAACATAGCAGAACACAGCCAAACTGTTAGGACAAATAACTTCCCTGATCTAGTCTGGAGTATATTGAACAGCTTGAGCCAAAGAACAATCAGTTTATTGGCAGGGGGTGGAAAAATGTACTTGGCTTTCCCCTCATATAAATAGCTGTGAGGAATACAGTGACATGGATAATGCAAATCAAACTGTATTAAAAGATGCATTTATATACATTGTTATTGAGAATAGCGAAATTTCTCTTAATACCTAATGCTTTCTGAAAATGAGATTCTGAATATGAAAAAAAAAAAAGCAAACCAAAAAACCCTCTTGAAATAGGTTAGTTAAGTTGCAGTTGCTACCCACACTTGGATGCAATGAAGAAATGGGAAATGATGTACACATGGCCACCCAGTGAACATGTTAGAAAATTGCCAAATCTGACATCAAGTGAGAGGAAGATAGTGATTAACACCACATGTCATACTAAAAGGGTATTTTTTGCTTGCAAGATGAATCACAGGACAGCAATATACAACTCGACTTTTACCCACTGAGTGAGAGATGAAAGGAGTAAGAGAAAGTGAACATGTGGTAAATATTGCGAGGACAGAGAATAGCTACTAAAGCTTTGAGGAGTGAAAAGGATAGATATCTCCGAGGTTTCCTTCCTTGCTAACATAGAGTACATGAACTTTTATTGTTCATTTACTTTAGTCTTGTATCTTGTTAATTTTCCATTAAATAATTTAAATAAATGTTTTTCTCTTGAGAAAGAAGTAAAAATGGTCTTCGTAATGTATTCATCGTAAATGCTCCATGTTGTAAGGAGGTTTTTGTACCAGGAAAATTTTGATGAAGAATTATTGTAATTATATTTTTTTCTTCATGAATACAGTGGCATTTCTTATCTATATAGAAACCTATATAGATTGCATAGGTAAATGTAATATGTCTCTATATGCATCTGAAAGAGCTACATGTATGGCCCTCCACTCCCTTTTATATGTGCTTTCTCCCCTTTATTCCTTGATCTAACCTATGTATGCAATGTTTTTCTATAGATCTCTCTGGGTTATTTTTGGCAGATCCTAGGATCATGGGATGAATCACAGTGGAAGGGGTCTCAAAAGGTCCAACCTCCTGTTTAACACAGCATCAGCTAGGAGATTGAGCAAGGTTGCTCAGAACTTTATCTAGTCTTGAAAATGTCCAAGGATAGTGATGGCAAAACCTCTCTGGGCAATCTGCTCCATTGTTTGACTGTCTTCATGTCAAAAAACTTTCTTTATACTCAGCCCACACATCTTTTATTTGTTTGTTTGTTTGTTTGTTTCAACTTGTACTTACTATTTCCCAACAAGTACCTCTCTAAACAGAGGTAAACTGTAAACTGTCTATCCTCTTGATAACTGTCTCAAGGTATGTTTCCTAATACTGTTTATTCTTCTGAAGATTTTTATTTTTTTAAAAAAGTAGTCAGGGTTCTTCTGACCTGCCCATAGCTTGTGGCTGTTACACTTCTCTCCTGTGTTGACTTTTCTACTGTTTCACTTTTGATAAACTTCAGTCTTAAAACCAGTCAGATTAACTTGATGGTTCATTCCTTGATCTGCTTTGAAGTATCCAGCCATTTGCAGGCACTACAGAAAAGCCAAAACACTGCAGCCTGAAAATGAGTGTTACAATACATTCTAGACTGCTGTTCTATGTGCTTTGTTTTCCTTTCTGAGCAGTGACTCCAGCTGGTTACATTGACGCTTGTGCAATGATGCCCGATTTTAGCTTAAAGAAGAACACTTGCATGCGTGTCAGGCCTAGATGAGGCCTATTTCCAGTTGGACAGTTAATCTTCATTTTTGTGCTATTCGAACCTATCCTGAGCTTGTGATGAACTTTGGGTAATAGTAGGGCAACCAAACTCTAGCCAAAAAGAATAACTGATGGGAGGACACTTTATGTTTGGCTGTTTCCACACAAATGGGGGAAACAGTCACAGAAATGCTTTTTCCAAGGTCACTCAGGTGGGAATAGAACTCTTTCGAGAGCAATGCGAATGCTGCAGCAATTCCATATTGTCCGTCTACCCTTCCCTAACCCCTGCCTCCATGTTCGTACGCTTCTTGCTGATGAGCATCAGAATGCTTTTCAGGTTATAATGCTCAGCAGAGTTTTGTCTGTGTGAGAGACAATGAGGCCTTGAGGGGTGGTGTAGCTGCCTCTCAACTTCTGCTTCTGAATCTCTCCAGATTAGTGCGGTATTTCATGGCTTCAAGTAAGGGTCTTAAAATCACTGATTAAAAACCTCAGAAAGGAAGCATCAGTTGTATGAAACCACCTGTTGTATGAACAAGGAGCTAGTGTGACACAGAATTCAGTATTTTTTTTTCTCTTGACATACTATTGCTGTCATCTTCAAAAAGTCTTGTATTCTGTACATGTTGAGAAATTATGAAGTCCTGTAATATTGATAGTGTTTTCCTTTTTCTTAGCATATATACTAATAGTATAAATGAGCAGTAGTGATATTCAGATGGAGTGATGTCTTCTAAACATTTCCTGTGACAAACTACAGCAGTAAAACTTAGGGCTATGCATGATTCAGTAACACGCTGTTTTCCGCATATATATCGCAACAGAAATCAAGACACTGGAGACCAGGATATTTCTTAGGCATGTCTGTTAAATTAGTGAAACAAAAGTATGGTCCACAAGATTAGTAATGGCATAAAGAATAATTTTTCCTCTGTTTATTATAAAGAAAATGTGTTGCTAGCTGACACCTGTTTGACTCCTCATGTTCAGTGAACTGATGGCTCTGGCTGACTTGTGGGCAGTTGTCCACACCATGCATCTGGAGCTTCCTGGCTCCAGAATTCAGAAAGGCAAAGTTTTGTATGGGTGTAGATGTGCAGTGCTACACTGGCGTGCAAACCTGTTCCCACATGGCCACGATTAATGTAATCTGACTGACAGAGCTGTGAAGGCAGCTTGCACTGCTACTACCCTTCCTGTACTTGTCTCTACTCAGTGGAGTGGTCCAATTTCCCCAGCTGTATTAGTCTGGTATCTTTCTCAAACACAATAAAAATTCCTTGTTGGTGTCATGTACACTTTTACTTAATTACCAAAACAGTATTTGAAAACAAATAAATATTAACTGACTTCTCATACAGTGTGTGATCTGATGCAGTGGGCAGACAATTAGTAAATAGTCCCAAAAATCAAAGGCGAATTTTTTTTTTTTTAAACATGAGATATGCTGAAGTCACCCACTGCTCTAAATCTTTGGGACATAACATAGTGTTATGCAGTGATGTGTGCACTGCTTTTGCCATTTTGGCAAGGTGCTTCTCAAAAGGGCTAATGAACCTGGACAGAGGAGTGCATTAAGGCAGGTGTACTACTTTACTGGCTGGAGTGTTTAGCTTAGTTGCGTATCCCTGCACAGTGTTAGGTTATGCGATACAGACTAAGTATGCTACATCTGACTTTGTCAGACCACACTCTTGTCCCTCTTGTGGTTTGGCTTGGTTTGACGTTCTACTGCTCAAAAATCAGTTATTCAGTATATCTGCTTGAACTTTGGAAATCTGAATGTTCAGATATTGCTTGTTGCACCTCTGGCACTGGAACTTCTGCACATGTCCAGCCAGGTACGGAAGAAAGATTACCAGCAGAAAGCCCATTTTCTTGTATGCATTCAATGTGTCTGGCCTCCCTGCTCTTGTAAGCTTTTATTTCAGACCTTTGGCTTAACATTACCATGTGACTAAGCTAAATAAAGGAAAAAAAAAACCTTCAGCCATATCATCCCAAAATTATTTGGGCCCTTCTCCAAATTAGCCAATGTAGCATCTAGGATTCCTAGGAAATCCAGGGAAACCATTGCATGTCCTGCACACCACTGTAAAACTGCAACCATGCAGCAGATAGGCACTGGAAATAAATATCTCTCACATGTTGTGTTCTAAAGAGAACTTTCCTGTAAACAGGAAATGTGATTTCAAAATGTAGTTCTTAGAGTTTTGAAATAGGAACTTGCCTATCTCATGTAGGTACCTAAGGCTACTAAAAGCTGTAGAGCCTCTTCTGGTTTAAATCCCAAAGCTCATTCTTGACTGAAAAACATTAAACCTTTTCAAATTAAATGCCTTATAAAAGTAAAAAAAAAAATATAAAAAGCCATGCAGAAATTCTGGTAAAAGATGTCTCTTAAAGCTCCTGTTAATCAATGCTCCATAGGCTGATGGACAGTTAAGTTCCTTTTGATAGTTTTCACACTCTTTCTAGCTTTAATTCAAGTCTGAGTATCACCACACACTATGCAGTTATAGCATAGTATATATCTATCAAAATTTCCCCTGAAGTGTTAGACATATTTTTTCCTTCACAGCAATCCTGAAAATGTAGATTGTGGTAGCGTGGAGAGCTGTCAAACTGCTTCGTGGTCTGCCTGGGGTAGATGAAGTGAATCCACTCTATGGTGTATTAGGCTTGTGAGCTATTTTTAAAATGGAAGCTGTTCTATAAATGTTTTAGGCATAATTATAATATATTGGGAGAGAACTCCCTATGGAAATAGCACAGAGCCTGGTTGGCTGGTGCAGGCTCTCCAAGGTATACAGACACAGAAAAGGTAGAAAGACCTCAGTCAGCCTTAAAGGCAGGTGAAATAAGCAGCTACTTGTATTAGAGAGGTGATATGGCCTTCAAGGAAAGAGAGAAAGGAAATTTGGTCTGGTGGTTCATTTGCTGTTTGCTGGCAATAAATATTTGCTGGTAAAATTATAAAAATGTTAAAGCATATGTTTCCAAAACTTTACAGAGATTTGGGAAACTAATAGGAAAGGAAACTTCCTAGCAACACCTGTTTCAAGTTGTTTTTTCAGTGTTTGTTGAAAAAGATGAAGAGTGAACTTACCTATCTGAACACAAGTTTATCTATGGTTTCTTAGCTCTATCAAACCAATCAGACATGACTGAAAGAAGCTCAGTGGTGCAGGGTTTATTGCAGAGGTAAAACGAAATTGTAGGTTCAAAAAAGTAGTGCCTTATTATCCAGTGAAGAGTAGTCTGTTTTAGCTACATGGAGAGCATGTTTGTTTGATACAAAATTGATTCCAAAATAGGGAAAACCAACAAGGAATTTAATTGAATTTGCCTGCTGTGAGAATCTTCAGTACAACTTTGTCAGGGCTCTAACATCTTCCTCATGGAAGGAATGGACAGTGGAATGGAAATGTGTAATTGGTGCGATCTAAAATATTGGCTGCTGAGTGCTGAGAGTGTGGTTTTGCAAAGTGGTATCTTTGAGGCAGCTAGAATTTTCTTAAGGGTCCAACAAGGCAAATACCAGCTCCCAAGGCCAAACTCCCAAACCCTGTTGCCAACAAGGCCAGCTGGGCCAATCAGCACCTCTGGGAATCACATTTTAGAGAGAAAAATACAAACAGCCACATTTTTCCACCAGAGAAGGAAGTGAGAAGATGTAAGAAACTTTGCAGACACCAAGGCCAGGGAAGAAAGGGGAGGAAGCATTGAGAGAAGTTTCCCTGCAGCCTATGGAGAACACCATTTTGGAGTGGGTGTACCCCCACAGTGGAGGATGAAAAGACTCCTCTTGCAACCCGTGTATAGGTACCTGGGCCAGACAGGATCCCACCATGGAGCAGGTGGAGGAATATGGAAGAATCTGTGACCTACATTGGAGCAAGCCCCTGGTAACACCTGCAGCCGGTGGAGAGAGATAAGAGGCAGAGAGAGAGAGAGAGACTGAGGCTCACACTGAAGCAGGTTTGCTGAGGGGAGGGCTGGGTTGTGACTGTGGGGGTACAAGGCTGTGGCCAGCAGTACGGAACTTAGAGACTGAGAGATTGTATGAGTTTATAGGAGTGACCCATGGTGGGGGAGTTGGTGAAGAGCTGAGGCCCCATGGTTTTGAAGGACTGTCTCCTAAGGGTGGAACTCTATGCTGGTGCGAGGAAAGAGTGTGAGAAATATGTGTCATTCTCCCCTTCACCGCCCCCACCCCCCNCACTTCTCATTATCCAACTCTGGTTTCCCTGTGTGTGTAGTGTAATAAATTAGAGTTTTCTTTCCTTTATTCTGTGTTGAGTCTGTTTTGCCTGTGACACTAATTGCAGAATGATCTCTCCCTGTCCTTATCTTCACTCCAAAGCCACTCAATATATATTTTCTCTCCTGTCCTGCGAAGAGGGGAGCGATAGAGCAACTTTGGTTGGAGCCTGGCCTCCAGCCAGGGTCAAACCACCACAGTGTGCACTTTTATGGAATACTTTTTGAGTGGTGCTAGCTAAAGAGTTTGGAAGAAAGCCATTTTTGGAGCTAGTATAATACCTATATGAAGTGGAAAGCAGATTTAGTGCAGGAGGTAAGTTACTTGGCTAATGAGATAGGAATTAAAAAATGTTCTTCAGGTGTCTCAGTTATTTACTTTGTTTTTTACCTGGTGCCCGTACACATACACTGTGGTTCAGTTTAAACAGATGCATGAATTCTTTGCTTATTATGGGTCATTGTTTGGGAAACTTCATTTGTCTTATTGAGCTAATATAAAGCTGAGCAAATGCTTCGGTGTTGAGAATAATTAATGACTTCACATTTACTATGATGTGTTGTCATACCCTAAAATTTTCCTGTCCCTTTGAGAAGGGATATTTTTTTTTTCCTCCTTAAAATGTGGTCAGGTTTCAAATTAATAGTTTTGACTGATATTTGAAGTGCTCTGGAAGAAGTATGAGGGTGGAAGGGGCTCAAGAAGTGCAAAACATTGCTACTATTCTATTTCAGCTAAAATTAAGTTTTGCTCCATCTAGAAAGAAAATCTGTCACAGTTAATGCTTAATCCAGTGGAATGTCAGCAATTTATTCAAGAAATTCATGTGAGCTGCAAAAACCATGCAGTAAAAATGTTCAGGTGTTGAAATCTGTGTAATTTAGCTTTTATAAATCTTTACATTTTAAAGGAACCAACAGATTCATCATTAATTTTTGGATGATGCACAGAACATTCTCTCTCTCCCCCTTTCCATCTGTCTCAGAAGATTATCTTTCTCCTTGCTTTTTTTTTTCCCCTCCCCTTCAGAGCAAAAAATGCTAAGTAATCCTGAAGACAGGAACTGTATTTATAGTCCCCCAGTTAGCTCACCGAGAGGCATTAATGCAAATCAGTTTATGCCTTTTAAAGAATGCTGCAGTCATGTGATGCTTTTCTCAGAAATGAGAGATTAAGGTATATCAAATTTAGAGGCTCTTGATGCAGGTATATCCTCTTAAACAAAAAACTTTGCTGTTAAGAAACGAGAAGCATGCTGTAAAGAAAAACAAGTGACGGATTTATGTTAGCTAATAAGCATGCAAATTGGGAGGGGGGAGGGAAGCTAATAAAAACCTGTTGGACTATCCCCAGCTCCTGACAATCACATCATTTGTGTAAAGTCTATGCTGCTATTTGTTAATATAGTTGCTATGGCAACTGAAAACCTACATCTCTTCAAGGTAAAATCAGAAGTGCAGTGAGTGAGGAAGCGTGAGAACCAACTTTACATGAACACAGATGCATGCTTTGTCTCTCTTGCCTCTTTTCACAATATATAATGGCTAAAGCTCTTCTCTTCATTTCCTATTCCATTCTGGCACTGGGAAGGGAAATTGTGAGTTCTAAGTGGTAAAATGTGAAACCCACTGAGAGACCAAGAGACTACTACCTGCTGGACTGACAGCAATTTCTTTGACAGATGGTATCAGGTCTCAAAAGAGTCTAATTGGCTTATCATAGCCAGTGCACGTGTTACAAGTGCTTAGATAAAGCCGGCAAACACACATTAGCATGATGACTTGATTTAGTAGCTGTGCTTTTAAGAAAGAATTTAGGCAAGACAGTACAACCTTATTTGAAAGCTGGATTGGGCCTTCTTGGAGCCCCCAATCCTTTGCTCCAGAGACTTAGATGAAATCACAAAAAACATCTATGGCTGATCTCATAGGCTGGCACAACCTGTGTGCCTGCATGGGAAACTCCATGTTGTCCCTCCTATAGTTTGCTGTAGCACTGGAAAACTGCCAGAGTCTAGGTGGCTTCATAGGAGGTGCCTCAAAAGATTCCTCTGGGGTAAACATGTCTTTTGTGGGAATTCCTAAAGAGCACCCACTTGAAAACCTTGGCATACGTAACGAAGTATAACTTCACTGTCTGCTGACTGTCATGTGCACAGGGGAAAACTGGACTGCTGAGCTGGCTGAAGTGACAAGTGAAAAGCTGCTGTGAGCAGGGTCTGGACTGGGGAATTGATAGGATCGGTTTGCACTAGTTTAGCAGGGAATTTAGCTCAATGTGTCAGAATAAAAATGTCTAATTGAAAATATAGAATTTGTTTTACTCCTATCCAGTTGTTTCCCATTTCAAAAGATGTCCTGAAATTAACTGTGATGACTCTCAAGGGTTGTACTGAGTCAAAGGTCTTCAGAGGTCTAAAGGACACAGGATGGCTAATGGAAGGTAGATTTGGCCAGGGCATGTAGCAGATGAAGTCATCCTACAGTTCTAGTCCCCTGGACCAGCTGGCAAAGCCAAATGATTCATTGTGTACCAGGAGTTTTGGTGGGGGTTTTGTTGGGTTTTTCTGTTTGTTTGTTTTGTTTTGTTTATTGCTTTAACAGCTATATTATCCACTGTGCCCTCATGAAGCTTCCTATAAGTCCACAGTTTTGCCTCAAAAGTAAGATGTGCAAATCAGTCGGAGGATCTGATAGCTTTAGATGCTTTCTTTGCTATTGGTGTGAGTTAAGATGTTAAGGAAATGCTGGTAGCTGACCCACCTGTATGAATGCAAACTAGGACCTGTGTAGGAAGGTTGACATCTCACATTGCCTTATCACCACTGCTCACTGCATTGCTATATATGTGCATACATATATGGAATAGTCACATATAAATATATGATGCAGGCTAATATAAGTTAAATCACTTGGAATTTTTTTTAAAATAAATTAAAACACAGAGGTACCTATCTCATGGGATTAGTCAGGGAAGATCAGCTGTTTCTAAAGCATTGTCATGATCTGTAAAATATTCATGATTCATACACTGTAGCTTAAGGAAAGTCATGAAATTTTGGAAATTTTAATTTTGTTGGAGGGTGTATAGTCTTATTAATGAGCTATATCTATCAGTTTCAATGAGCACAAGGACTTCTCCATGTTTCTTTCTAAAGGATTTATCAACAAAATAAGTCCTTGCTGTTAGGATTTTCTGAGTAGTTCAGATTTATCACAAGGCTGCTATTAAACTGTTATCTACTGTTAAGAAAACTAAAATGGTCTGCAGTTAAAATGTGGTTGTACTTTTTACATTTTTTTTCTTTTTGTCCATTTTCTTGTGCTTCTCTAGATAGCATAAGTGGTTCTCTGGATGCCAGGCAAAGACAATCAGTGTCTGTCTATGAAACAGCACTGACTTTTCAACATATCAGTGTTCATCAGTATTCTTCCTGGATGTGCCACACAATATGATTTGCCAGAATCAAATTCTGGCAAATCTGTCATGCAGCTGTTTAGATGAGCTGGTTAGCAAATCCTGCCTTTAGCCATAAAAAGAAGCCATTCATTTATGTGTTGTCCTTGATTGAAAGTGGGTTCTTTTGCTACTTCAGGAGCGACACAATGTGTGTGTGTGTGTCCTCCATGGACAGCCCCAGAGAAGCTAATTGTCTCTGTTTGTCTTTGACATGTGAGATGCCATCCAGAAAAAAGTAGCAAACATTAAAACACAAAGGACTCCAAAACTTATGTCAGTTTTGTACAAAGTCACAAGTACAACAGGATAAAGCCCTGGTTTGAAGGAATCAAATATCCTATATAGGGAGAACAATTCTCAATCTAAAAATAGAATTAAAAGAAGTTTTTTGGTTGTGCAGTTATTGCAAGATTTGAAGGCCAGAGAGCTGCAAATGAGCCTGGGCATGGAGGTGCTGCATCAGATGGCAAAAGGAAATTATCCTGTGGAGAATGACTGTCAGGCATTCATTGGCTTCATGTAGTTTGTGTTAGCATACTGTGAACAGGGTCACAGAAGCTGCTTTTGTTGATTTACACAATAAGTTTACAGAAGAGTGGAGATTATAGAAAAGGAGCAGACCCAGGAACCCATGAGTATCTATGTTGAGCATGATACCAAACAAGAACTGCCGACAAATCCTTATCTGGTGTCACAGTTGCATGTAGGGTCAGGCATAGACTTACACATCATTTGTAACATTCACAGACTCTTGTGGGATAGGATTCTTTGTGCCTCTCCAGGACCTGGTCAGCAGTCTGTTGGCAGGTAATATTTTGGGATATCTAATATGCTTGGACTTTGTGTTGTGCTTCAGTTTACAAGTTGTTTTCAATTTGAACTTTGATTTTTCATGTGTTACCATTATAGGAAGCTATGAAAATGAGTATATATCAATTAGCTGCACTGTTCTTAAACTCCTTTTTGTATGAAAACATGAGGTTTGTGGTTAAAAACTCATGTAGGTTCACTCTTCTGGAAGGAAAACAGGTATGCCCAAAGGTTTCTCTCAGCTATTTATACATAGGGAGAGCAAACAGTCTGCAGAAACCAATAAAGTGGCACCCTGTGTCTACAAATTAGCAAGCAACTAGAATTTTATTAAAATTGCTATTGGATTTAGCAAGTCAGAGTTCTTACCTATCACAGTCTATAAAATTCATCACCCTCAGAATACTGCATGCAGATTGGCAAACTCTTCATCCAAGAAGTTTTAGAAAATAAACACAACTGACACTTCACATCCTCAGCACACATGAGAACAATATGCTTCAGAGTAGTTTGTCACAAAACAGCATGCCTATTAGCAATTCATTACTCATTAAGACTGCCACATGTGCAGTAAATGCACATACATATGATGCTCTTCCTGGAAGTGCTGCTTCATCGTATGGATTGTTCATGGCATCCATTGTCACTTAGAGCTCTCTCTAAGAGAGTTTGCAAGGATTTACTCAGAGTTTCACAGATGCTCTTTGGAGTGCAACATGATATAAGTCTACATAAGAAGTTTGTTGTTACAGCTTTAAATGCATCAGCGTTGCAAGTGTCCATTGCAGCAACCCTGGAGAACCCTAAGGAAAATAGTGTGATTATTTATTTGGATTTTAAGTTGTATAGTGAAACCTCAAAAGTTGTGGCAGGACAGGCAGTGTGAGTTCCTCCATAATTCTGTATCCTGGTAGAGACCTTGCAAGTTACAAAGCTCCTGACAGTGGTTATGGGAAAAGTAGTTACATGTTTCTCTAGTTGCAAAAAGCCAGATCTACTCAAAGCACAGTTGTTAGGTATCTCATTAGCATCTCTCACACTGGTGGGGAAATGAGGAAATAAGCCTTCTTTCATGTCCTGTACAAGATCTGCAGGATGAGGGAGTAGCATTCCTTGCAGTTTTCAGCTCCAGGTAAACTGTCTTCACAGTAGTGCTAAAAATTTTCATCCCAAGTTGCTCCAGGCCAGTAGCCCAGGATTTTATTTCCCAACCTCTCATTTACTAACCATGAGCCTCTATCAATGTTAGATGGTCTGGGAAAGATAATTTATAGCCTCTGGTACTAGATAGGGCTTTCTGTTGTTGCACTATGATGCTGAAGGAATGGGACTTTTTTTTTTTTTCCTGGTCTCTGATAAGTTCATGCTGGATTATTTCATGCTGAGCTGCTGGAGTAACTTGAGTCTGCAAACTAACAAAATCCTGTGTTGCACTAATTGGCCTCCTCCTCAGGTACACAGGGAGATTTTGTCCCAGAGCTGTCAGAATCTGTTTTATAATCTTCCTGGCAGTTTATAACATTCTTACACATTGCTGCCATCCCCAAAAGGGCTTTTCTAGACTGTGTGTGCAGTAGATGCTGCTCTGGGCATCCTTCTGAATTGCTACTTACGCTGACTGAAGTCAGCAGGATCTCCCTTAGTCCATACACCCAGTCCTTTGGAGAGGGATCTGCAGGGTATGTCACACTAGTGAGACTGAAATAGGTATGCAGTTTACCCAAATTCAGATGATACATAGTAATATTGTTCAAACAAGTTTATGATAAAATATTTTTCAAAGAATCCTGCAATACTGATAAGGTAGTAATGTGTGCTGTTTGTTTGCTGTGGAGCCTCCTTTCATGTTCCTCCAGTCTAGTCCTTTTGCTCAGATGATACTTTAAGACAAGGTCATTTCATTCATTGCTGGAGAGTGTTGTTTCTTTCTCCCCAGAGTTTAGTTTCTAAGCCTCAGAGATAATCGTACTGTAAGACAGTAGATGGTTAGAATTGATTTTAGAAAATTATTGTTCAAAATCATTGTTTGGTAGGTTCCAAGGTTGCTACATCATACATTTCTATAATTACAGTCTCTACTTCACCAGTATAATTTGAATGTTTGGGTGATTTGAATTTAAGTAGGTTTTTTGGTTATGTATGATGTTCTTTATTAATTTTTTTCCTTTTTTTTTCTTCCATCGTAAACAAAAGCACTTTGATTTGGCGATTTTAGGAATTAATTATAGTAGGTAGTTATGTCTTGTATGAATGCCCTTTCAGTGTAAAGTGTAGTCGTTTGTCTAAATACTACTGCATGTTTTGACATTAAACTATTTGGCCCTCATAGTTAATTTTAAGTTCTCATTTCTGCTCGTGCTTCAAATGAGTGTTATCAGATGTTGGCTAGAGGAAGGAGTTGACCACTGTACAAGTTCATGGACCATACCTGGTGACTTCCAGCAGGATACATCATCACCCTCAAGAATTCTTGATTAAAAATCACTCCTCTTTTTGGGTCGGTCAGCAGAACATTGAATCTAATTTTATACCAGTGCTGACCTAATTTTAGGAAGCTATGTTCCTGTGGGGCCTTTATTACTCCCCAGGCTATTTTCTGGGAGCCCCTCTTACAAGGGAATATCTGAGGCTTGCCTTGGAGCGTAAAAGCCTTAACCAAGGGCAACACTTTACAGCTACTTTCCTGTAGGCTTTTGCTTGCCTGAGATGTACCCTGCTGTAGCCTCTCCTAAGGTTTTGTTTAGGCAGCAGTTATCGTGGTTTATTGCTGCTTATGGTCACAGTAAGGGATGGAGCACAAAGGGAAATGAAATTATTTTAATTCCTTTCATGAAACACATCTCCCAGTCTTGCTTGTTTTGAATGCTAGTATTCAAGCCTGCTTGAGTGTGTCTCATGATGATGTGAAAGTTTAGTCCTATAAATAATAAATTAAATACATCACAGCTAACTAAACAAAAGGTTTCTAGGAAAGGCAAGTGATTTAATTCACTCACATCCTTATTTATTGAACAAACATTTATACAAATGGGGTTGTGTGTGATCTTCAACCATTTTTCTTGGATCCCCTTGCTGGGGTTTTTTTTTGAGGGGTTGATGTGGGTTTTGGGTTTGGTTTGGGGTTTTTTTTTTGTGTTTTTTTTTTTTTATTAAAACAGTGATGATTCCTACAGCAATAGCTGAAGAACAGAGTGAAAGTTCATTCAGGGAAGAAAGATGGTTCTTGGCACACCACCATGCCTGCTTCCCTTTGACATAGCAAAATTCCATTGTTCTGCTGTTGCTTACATACTTTTCCTGTTTTAATGTACCTGAGTTGTCACTGTTAAATAGTATCCATTGTCTGTGATAAGCTGTGAATAGGGGATGATGAAGTGGCTTCTTGGAGAAGGAGCAGAATTAATCTTCGGAATCCCTCATCCTTTATTATAAAAGGCCGCCTGGCAATTCGAAAACTGACAAGTGTGAGCATTGTTAAAATTCATGCAGCTTGCAAAAAAAGCCCTATCAGATTGTCCATTTAAGTCCGTTTTTAAGATGCAAGCTTTTAGCAGCTAGTTACAAATATATTGATTTTTTAAAAAGAAATTATTGACCTTTAAAACCCTGAGGTCACCTGCTGCCTGGCTTATTGGAACCATAACATTTGGTTATTTATGTTCACAGAGGCATGGGTAAGAGCTGGCAAGTTTTAGTCAGACTCAGGCAATGATCAGAACCAATTGGCAGGTGAAGAAAGCATTGTATTTGCACAAGATTGACTGCACAAGGTTGAGATACCACTTAAAGGACATAGATCTGCCCTCTGGAGTGAGGTCCTTAAACTTTGTGTCCTCATTTCTTCTCCCCCCACTTCTCTGGGAAAATTCTCATACGATCTCCAATTTAGAATACTTGATTTATTCTCTTCTTCTGTGCCTGTCGCACATGTCCTGAGTAAGAGTTAGTGATAATGTTTTTAAGAATATTAGGCCCTACCCTCTAAGCAGTTTCATACTCAGCGAAATGTGTGTGGTGGTTTCTGAATGTGGGCTGAATGTATGTACCACTAATTGGCATATTTGCCAGAGGAGGACCGGGCTATTTCTGCTGTGTCTTGTTGTATTTACATTTTCACCTCAGAAAATAAATTGTTTCCTAAGTTCAGGCAGTGGAACAATTTTCTGGCTGTCAAAACATATCAAGAAGTGGTATGTGAATGGGATATTAGTTACTGTGAGTTAACGCTGCAGATTAGAGGATAAAAACAATGCTGTTCTTTAGCACCTATAGATTGATGTTAGATTAAATAATATATATTGCATTGGTTTTTCCTATTGATCTTCTGGTTTTCCTTAAGTAAAATTCTCAGTTAATATCATAGTTTCCCCTCCCCAACAGGTTGACTGGTGTAGAAGTCTTGTCTCTGACAGATCTAAGATTCAGTGAAAAGAGATTGTCATTATTTAGCACGACTCTGGGTTGCAACAAGCTAAAATCAAATCCCTACTTAGTTCTACAGTTTTCTGATTTTATATTAGTGATATAGTAGCACCTGCATTTCTTCCCATTGTTATTTCTTTCTTCAGCAGACTACAGATCTCCACTATTTCACTATTTTTAAGCAGACCTTTGCACCATGTTCTTTGTATTTCAGTGGTTGTTCCTAGGTCTTTTCTTTCTTCTGTACATCACAAAATCCACTGCTGCCTTGACAATTTATGGATACTGAACTGTCCAACAGAAGGTTCAGAATTCACTTTACCTATCCCACTGCCACAAGAAAATTTGTTTGTCCCACAGTGCTTCAGAATGATGATTGACAGGACTATGAAACGTTGAATTGATTTTGTAACATACTATAAACTAAAACCATAAGTGACGACCATCTTTTGCTATGGCATCTGTTCTCTACCACCAGCATCCCCATGACCAGAAGTCATTACGATTGCACATGGGTTGTGAGCTGAAGGAGCAGGTGCCTTGTCACGAGGTTGGGATCTAAAGACATATGTTTTAGCTCCTGCCCACGGTATGGACCACTGTACAGCTCTGGTGCTAGGGTAGAGGACATCTGTGACATCACCTATATTTTCTATTTTTGCCACTCTATTTCATTCCATTTGCATTTGTTTTCTTTTGTATTCGGAATTGCTATTTCCTTACTGAGTCTTCCCTAAATCCATTATAAATGTGAGAACTATTGAGAATAAAGGAGAGGAGCAGATACCTTTTTCTTGTCCCCTTTTCCTTCCCTCTCCTTTCTTTACACCAATTTCCATCATGTTCTCTCTCTCTCCCTTTCCCCCTCGGATGAGTTTTACTCATTAGCAGAAACAATGCTGCAAACAGAGTGTTCAGGCAGCAGTGAAGGGTGCAGAGAATGGCTGAGGGAACAGAGGAGTTGTCTCTGACAGTAAATCCTACCATAATGCTGCATGTGGATATTAGCCTCTTTTGGTCCTGTTCCCTCCTGCTGCATAAAAAACATTCTTTCATTTTTTTGAATCTTTTATGGTGTGTATGTATTTGGCTCCAGAGAACTTTAGGCACACCCCTTGCAAGAAAGCACAGAGAGTTAACATTTACATTTACATTTTGAGGTGCAGCACTGGTAAACATTAGATTACTATTAAACCCAGCATTTTTTTTCTCCTTCCCCATTATTGTAGCTAGGAATAATATGTTGAAGGAAAAAGTACATTGTTCAGACAGGGGAAAAAAAAAAGTAATAATGTAATGTTGCAATTCTCCTGAGACTTCTGGAATTATTAATAACTTTTTTTAATAGCAAGTGATAGAAGTGCCTGTCATCTGTGTTGAAATCTAGCTCATGTTCTCTATTCTCTTTCCCTTTTTTTTTCAAGTCTTTCAGCTTTCTGAGAGAAATGCATTTTGAGATTGAATTGCCATGCTTAGGCAGGGTGAATGTAGGTAGGGGGGACTTTAGCTGCTCTGACTTATGTGCAGGCAGCAGAAGGGAATGATCCCACTCCACTGTGATCAGCAATTGTAAGGTCCTGCACTTCCAGCCTGTATTATCATTTTCAAGATCTGTAACTATTTTTATAACAATGGACTTATCTACACCAGACACTAGCCTTGACACAGGTAAAATTGGATTAAATTACAGGATTACTGTGGTATGCTGGAAGTCAGACTCAATTATTCAGTGGTCCCATTTGGCTTTAATATTTATGGATCTTTCTGTTAGATTTTTTTTCTTTCTTCATCAAACTTCATTGCAAGCACAAATATCCAACTTAATTATTTTCAACTCCTGAGGTTTCAAACCCATTAAACAGCAGAGAGGTTCAGTAATTGTTTTATTACTAATACTGAAAGTGTAATAACACTAGTGGCAACAGAGGATAGCGAGAAAAACAAAGAGAAAAATGTAAAGGCACAAATAGCATTATTAAAACTGTTTCACAAAAGATAAACGTGGCTGTCAGGTTAATATTTCAGACCAAAGATAACAGTTTTAATTAACTCTTTCTTCCATTTCCTTGGGGAAGAAACTAGCAGTACAATTATTTGGCCTTCTTAGAAATGCAAGGCTTTCTGCATTGTTTCCACTCCTCTCAAATCAGTTACCAGCTATAAATGAAACTAACAGCTCTAACATAGTAGATGCTTTCTGTGGTTCCTGGTAACATTGCAGAAGGGAGTGAGTATTTGATATTTTTGTGGGTTCCCAGTTTTGTTCTGGCCTGGCCTCCAAGAGCAGTAGTAGATTGGGTATGTACAGTGCTTGTTGCCTCACGGCAGGATATGGCATTGCGGTGCAGCACACCACTGCCACCGTGTCCCCAAGAAGGAAGCCTGAACTGTGTCCTGGCATGACAGGGACTTATGTGTTTTATGACATGAACTGTCCTGGAGATTTATGGGATAATTTCGAGTTTACTATACATTTGGTATAGCAGACATGATATAGTCATGATGGTGAAGTTGTGAGGATGAGGATGTAAGCAAGGCTGAGTTTGTAGGTGCTTTAGGATCTAAAGAAAGGTTAGTCTGCTCAAAGCTTCCCTACTCTTTGTTCTTTCTGTGAGGATGCCTATTTAAAGTTGTTATTTCTGCCTACAACCTTGACTCAAAATACTGAGATGCGATTTGTGAAGGTGCAGTTGTATTTCTTTTTGGGAGATACTTTCTTTAACACCTGGAACTGGAGATACTTTCTTTTCTTTAACACCTGGAACTGTTATGGTGTCATACATACACATGTATGGGCACACAGCTTCATAGGATTTCTGAATGTTTTATCTCTTTAAATTTCATGACAGAACTTGTGATTCTTAGGACCTAGAAAAAAACCTGAGTCTTTTCATTGCTAAAAAATGGAAAGAAGTCTGTGCCAAAGAGTTAAGTATCTCGTTTGCTGCTTCTATCACACACTTTGTTTCTGCCCTTGTACATCTTCATGCATTGGTCTTGTCCCGTAAAATTCCAGTACATCTGTAGCATGCAAATAGGTACTTTGCTGTATGGTTTCAAGTAGTGTGCTGCAAGCTCCAAGCTTTCTTGTAAATCTGTGTGGTTTTATTAGAAAAACCTGCTCCTGGATGGCTTTTACTCTAGCTGCTTTATCCTGTGGATCACAATACTGTACTCCATGTAACCTACAAATCACTTGGATGACACGTGCTTCTCTAAATGTTACCGAATATTGCTGGTGCCCTCAGGAATAAGAACATTTTTCTCAAGCACAGACCATGAACATGACAAGGTTGGGAAAGACACAAGGAGAAATAGGAAGGCAAAGCTACATAGAGCTCATGAAGTATAGTTAAACATTCAGATTATGTCTAAGATCAATTTCAAATGTCATTCACTGGAACTGCTCTAGAACATGGTACTCTTTGCTCTCAGAGGTGATTCCATTTGATCTCCTCTTGGTTTATTCACAATGACTGTCTTTAACTCAGCATTCCTAAAATATGCAATAACTCAATAATGAAATTGCCCCAAAAACTAAAGAGAATACATGCCTGATATACTTAGTTTTCTCATAAATTTGGAAATTTGAATTACAATTAAAGGAAAACAAACAAGCAAGCTGATACTGCATCAAAAACTTTTCACATGTTAATGAAATGAGGAAGAAAGAAAAAAAAGTATTTTTCTGTTATTCCATTTGTTGAAAGACATCAGTTTGCACAAGTCCAAATTATATGACAAAGCTCAAAAGTATGGGAAAAGCTACATTGAACACAGTATTGATTTTATTTTCCTTGAGAAAGAACAAAAATGGTGCCTTGGAAACGACACCATCCATATTGTATCTGGAAGAAAATGCAGAGCACTGTTTGGAATAAATAAAGCAATAATATAGACTTTGATGGAAGAGGAAAATTGCTGACAGTATTTTAAAGAACAGCCTGATAAAACTTGTGTTGTTCAAAATTGGATATATAACCTTATGTTTATATTAGATTTTGACACTACTTTCACACATGTATCCGGAGATACACTACATATTTCTTACATCTGTATGGTTCAGTGTGTTGTATTCTTCACTGGGGTAGGTGGTCAAGGGTTCAAATTGCTTTGGGCTGAAAATGCTACAAGAGTGAGATCAAGTTTGTTGAGGAATACAAAATTGAGGGTGAAGAATCAATAGTTACTCTCCGAACAGCTTCATTCATCCATAACTTATGGGCTGTTTGAAACTTAGACTTCTTTACTTTTTTACTTAATCTTCTTCCTTTCCTCAGAGTAATGTCCAACCATAAGGGTTGGATGCCTGTTTTGTATACCATATCTGTATTACTTTCATCCCTATGGACATCCTTGGTCTTAGAATAGGATTAGGTTTGATCTTAATTGCTAGAGACTGTTACAAGTACTTCCTGGAAAGCAGTACAACAAGTGTGTGAAATGGTTCCGATTCTAAAACTATTGCCTGCCTAGAGTTCAACTTAAAACACCTTGTTAATGATGATTAATGGAACTGTCAAAAATGTTGCCTATAAGTACTGTTTATTTACTTCTTAACAACTATTGTTCATTGACAAGGAGGTAATCTTGACTCTGAATAGAGGTACAGCTACCAGAGTGACACTGATAGTGAATCAGGAAAGTGGCCAAGTGTATTTCTTGAAGTGGAAAATGAAATTTTACCCATATGTGCAGGAGAGTATGGTTTATTGAGTAGTTGGGAGATGTACTTCATACCTCTCTAGAGGTTGTTATCAAAAGTAGGTATGTTCCTGATGTGTAAAACCTTGTAGATTTGTTTAGAGATCTTAATCTTTGGATAAGGTTTTACTTTTAAATGAAATCTACAGAAATAAGGGAGAAGTGAAGTGAAGCAACTTCTATTTAAGTTAATTTTTTGAGCTGAAGTAGTTGGCTGAACCTTCATCTTTTTCAGAAGGAAATCAGTTATAAACCTAAATCTTCTTAACTAGCCAGAGCTAAACACCTGCCTCTCCTGACTTCAGTTTGTGGAGATGAGCTGCAAAGAAGGGCATGAGAGCAAGAGCTGAGGGGATTCACAGCCACCCATCAAAGCAAGACTGCCTGACTCCAGTTAGATGGTTTATGATTGGTTTAATCTTTTTGGGCTCAATGAGTGCTCTGGAGCCGAGCATCTCTGTATCTTCAGGATGTTTGCTACTGATTCCGGTGTAGAAACTATATGTCTTCCACCCCTTGAACATGTAGTTGTGCCAGCAGTAGATTCTGTGAAGTGAGATAGGTAAGACAGTAGATAGTACTGCACTAGCTGCTCTCTAGCAGCATGCCTGATTTTCCTCTGCCTGACTTCCTAGCTAAGCAGTAAATGAGCCTGGTCATAGCTAAACAGCATTGCAAGTGCTTGTTTGTTTACTTAAGTGAAAATATTAGAGCAGAACTGAAGCTTCACAGAAAGGCCAGTGGTAACCCAATACAAATCTTATCACCTGGACCACAGCCAGACCATTTTTTCAACAGTGTTATTAAATGCCATACTTTTCCCTAATAATTCATGTTGGAAAAAAAAAAAGAAAACAAACAAAAAACAACCTCAAATTAAAGCATGTGTTTCTGCTTTACAAACAGCTCCCTGCACATGTGCTGACTTTGCAGCTGCTTCCTGCAGTCTTTGACTTCTGTAATTAGGACAACCGGTGAGCCCAGCTAATGATATTAAACCGACTGGTCTACAAGTCTAGAATGTCATTTATCTCAAGGGTTTAATTTGCTGAGTATGGGTCAGCACAAAACAAGGTTTGTATGTGTGATGGATGTAACTTGATTTTTTCCCCCCTCTTGTTGCCAAGTTACAATAAACCGTTATCATAGTAGATTGTCTGCATTTAAATGGACGAAGATTCCACATGAAAAGAGCCATACTGATGAAAACTGATAATATTCAGGTGTCTCTGAAGAGAGGAAAATAAAACAGAAAAACCCAACTTGTAAACAGGATAATTTTGTATTCTAGACATTAGCCAGACAGGCTCAGGAATAGCTGTTCAGACCCCAGAGACTATGACATGTGCTACAGTAGCAAGTGACTAAGAGCTTGCATACAATAAATAGCTACTGACTTAGAAATAAATAGTAGGAATATTTTCAAGTGCTACAGAACTACATTGATCTGTTGTCTGAATTGCACTTTGCAGTTACTTACCCTGGGAGGAAAAAAAAATCTGATACTCTTACAGTCAGGTAGTGTATCTAAATACTAATTTTAGAAAGGCAAATCTAAAAAAAAAAAAAAGTGCAGAAGTCTCTGAAATGGTCTGAATTATTAGAAACAATCTTAAATCATAATACTTGTAAATATTTTTCATTTTTATCAAGCAGAAGAAGGTACTGTATTCTGAAGGAAAATGAGGCAGCGCCTGTGCTGACATGTCAAGCCATCACCCTACCTTTTTCAGGAGATCTGTACCAAAGTCCTTTAAGTTCTCTGCAGTAAGAATCTTTTTTCTACTCATATATTTAAAAGTTTGCCTGGAAGAGCAGTAACTAAGAGGAATTCCTGACTGCCATCTTTGAGTTGATTCCAAAAGTATTCATTCTGGGTCAACAGGCTGTGGGTCTTAGCAGCTGCCTGGAAACCAAATGGTGTTTGGTGTTAACTGTTGATACCTGTTTGGTCCTCACTAGATGTGATCAATGTGGGGACCTGCCCGTGTCTTTGAATAGAAATCCCTTTTCATAGCAATAACGGCAGAGCTGGTCTTTGTTGGTTTAAAAATCAGCTCGTAATTAAACTGATTGACAGTACACAGGAGGTCCTAACAAGCAGAATGTCTAAGATATTGCAGGAAAAATACTGCATAACCTATAGAAACCATAAGTAAATCCAGTCATAGTGGCACCACTTTGCACAGTAACCAAGAACATGTAACTCCAACCCAATGTCTTTGGTCAGACAGGGTAGTGCCATTCTGCAGGGAGCACTAGCTAGCCTGATACACCGTTTGTAGATCTGGGAAAGCACGGTGCTAATTCTAGAGGTGTCACCCTCTGAAACAAGCCATTTGGTAAAAAGCACGGGAGTGACAGAAACGAAGCTGTAGACATTCGGTGAAATCTTCCCATTAAAATCTCAACTAAGAGCTGTCAATTAGCCCCAGCAGAAACCTGCTGAAGACAGCTCCGCTTGAAATCCCGCACCTCCTCAGAAAATGGAAGGAGGGAATTTTGCCAGCATTTCAGAACGGGGAGAAGCAGCTTCTCCCTTGACTTTAATCTGCTGTGCCAGAGACGCGTCCCGTCCTTCCAAAAACCCGCCCGCAACGCTGACTCCGTGGTTGGCAGCGTGGAGAGCAGGGAGAGGGGTGCGGGCCGAGCACGCAGCGCAGCGCTGCCAGCAGACTCGTTCGGGTGGTTCCGGCGAGCGCTACTTCTGAAACGCCCGAGAACGGGTCGGATCTGTACGACCCCCTCCTCAGAGGAGGGGAAACGGCAGGGAACGGTTCTGTGGACTCTGGAATTTCAACTCACTCAAGTGGTGAAACAGCTGCGGCGCGAAGGAGCCGCGCGGAGCGCAAGGCGGGCGCCCGCTACGCCGCATTCCCGGCGGCAGAGCCCCCAGGCGAGCCCGATCCTTGAGCAATGCCGGGGAGCTTCTTGTCTCCCCGGGGGCAGGTGGTGGCGGTGCTGCCGCGAAAGTTGCGTGGAGGGGAGGGAATGCAGTCTCCGGGCAGGGTTTCGACCTGGCGCCCCTTGCCCCCGGGCGCGGGTGGGTGGCAGCACAGGGTTAACACCACGCTGGTGGCGTGCGGTGCCAGGTGTGCAGGCGCCCACCCGGGCGGCTCCGGCGCCAGCTTCTGCTCACAGCTCGGCACCCTCAAAGCGGCGGGCGACTCCAGCATTAGAAAAGGCTTTTAAATATCTTACCTTGGTCTAGTCCAGTGTAGCTTTTTGGTTGTTCTCCGTCCACTACCAGAAAAAGATAAATTAATGCCAGATTCCAGTGAGTCATCCTAAATGACAGAGTGGGCTCACTCTTCGCACCGGCTGCTGGCTGCCTCCGCTGTGTGACAGCTGCCGGCTGGCTGGGGAACAAGCGCGTCCCATTCTGCAGCCTGCGGCGGGGGGAGAGGGGAAGGCAGCGCCGGGGAGAGGAGGTGGGGGAGAGGGACCGAAGGAGAGCGGAGAGGAGCGGAGGCAGGAATGTACCATGTGGCTGCGGGCTCCCCTTCCCCGCCGGGCGCCCGGCCCCGCTCCGCGCCGCCGAAGAGTTCCTTGTTAAGCAGGGATGCTCTCCCCGGCTCTAGAGCCGCCTCACGCCCGGCCTCCTCTCGGGCTGCGCCCAGCGGAGCTTGTCGGCGTTTCGGCGGTTACATTGCGGGCTCCCTCCCTCGCTCCCTCTCGGAGCCTTGCGTGGATGCTGTGCATAGCATGCGTCGGGTAAAGGCGGTCTGAATTGTGGCTGCGGGCAAAGCAGCGCTTTGGGTCTCTGGCAGCAGCGTTATAGGCTCTTTATTTCGGGCTGGGAAGCCGAGGGCAGGGCAGTAATTCTGGCACCCAGAGAAGAATAATGAGAGAAGCTGTTGGGGGGCACATAATCATGTGCAAGACTGCTGTGGAGGGAGATGTTTCTCGAATGCTCCTAACCCAAGGGAAGGGTGGGCTAATATCTGATCGTCTGGTTTATCATCCTTGGATGCGTGTCTGCAGATCAGAAACCGATATCAGAGGCAGGGCCTTCCTGGGGATTCCCAAAATACTTCTCAAGAGCAAATAGCAACAAGTAAGCTGTTGGAGTGAGCAACTTTGCACTAAACGGCAGAGATTTCTCTGGGGAAACAGCCCTAGTTTCCCATCACCCCGAGTTTCTAACGACCAACTTAATCATTTCACTGCACGCTTACCCCCTTGTACACTTGTGTTTGTTTAGAGATGTGTTCTTTAGTGAACTAGTTAGTGTTCTTTCATGAACTAGTACAGGTCAGCTTCACAGAAGCTGGTGATGGCTGTAAATACTTTAGTGTCAGGGGAAAGAGGATGACATGTTTAGGTTCTCATCATCACTAGTTCTTAGCCTCTGCCAAAAGGTAATTCAGGGAGTATTTTGTGAGCCTTTTGAAGGCTTTTTATTAAAATATTTGTAGCAGGATCTAAACAAAAATAAAAACTGCTACTACTTCTGGGTCAAGCTGTATGCAGATGCTCTGAGTATTGCCAAATGCATCTGTGCCTAGAAGGAGCTTCGTATTTTATATTCCTGTGGTGTGAAAGTGAGCGGATGGTCTTAATCCATATTAACTGGCACATTTCCGAAGGAAAATAGAGAAAGAAATAAGAAATAATGTCATAAAGGTAGAAGAGCTAAAATATATGTGCATTCTTGATAAGAAAACTGAATGTACAAAAATTTCACACCTAGTCTAAATGATTATGCCAGTTAAATATCCGTTATGTGTTCTGCCTGTGTTTCCCTCTGCAGAGTACTGAAAGATGCTTTCTTCTTTTTCTGGTGTTACTGGCTAGGGACAGTCCTGTGAAAACGAGATATGAGCTCTTCAGATCTTTTTTTTAACATTTGATTTAATTATATATATAGTTATATAATTAAATATAACTTTGCTGAAGGTACTAGGGATTTACAAGACTCACAATTCATAATGAAGCATAACAGCAGCTCATATTTAAGAGCTCATGAAACATTTCCTTAGGCTGATTGCAGGCAAAAATCATTCATTGTGGTTTTTTTTTTTTTCCCTGTAAATTTGAACCATCACAGCAACATTTTTTACCCTTAGATTTTCACATCTGATGTGGTGTGGTGTGATGAAGAGCATATAACTCCATGGGCTGCTTTAAGGGAGCTTACAACTCCAGTCTGTGAGTGATCCACATGAAGAATATCCACAGAAGTGTTTAATTTGAACTCCCTGGGGGTATGATTTTCATCATCATATGATAGTAGAGATAGCTCTTTGGGACCACTGGGTAGTGACCATGGAGAAGTGCATCATCAGAGAGAATCATCTGAGTTTAAGATGTCTATCTGGAGTTCCTCCAGGTCTCTTAGAAGTCAAACAGCTAATCCTGAATTTGTGTACAATTTTGTGTAGTAGATCTGAACTGAAAAAAAAATGGTTGGATGGGAGAAGAGGACTTTGTGCCATAAGGTACATCTTCTGTTGCAAGGACTCTCCTTCAGACACCCTATATGGTACTGGAATTATCCATTAAGATTCCATGCTATTGGGACAACCCCATGTAGAGAGGTAATGCAGGGACAGATCTTAGTGACAGAGGGTGTCACTAAATAATAAAACACATTTGTCTGAAGTGACAATAGTAGATGAAGCTGGGTATCCATAGTAGCATGGGAGTGCAGGGAGATGTCCAGGAGTGTCTGGAGCCAGTTGTGAAAGTGTGCAGGGAGTCTGACATGTTGACACCAAACCACAAATGGGCTGAGACGCTACAGTGTTATAGAAGAGTGTTCATTCTCGGATATAAAACTAAAGTTGGATTGATTATCTGATAATATTTAGTAACACTGTTCTCCTAAACTTTAATATGGGTTTAACTTCTTCCATGTGGATTGTTTCCCCTCTGTCTACTTGGTATTGCACAGAGGATGCTCATTAATCACATGCATTCTGTTCCTATCAACAAGACATGAATATTAATATCAAAATCAATAGTAAAAATGTTTCAAAAGCAGGAAGGAATCACTTAAAGTCTGTTTGTATGTCTTTTTATGGCCTTGTCCTTCAAATCCCTGAGGGGATGCTGTATTAGTTCTTTGAAAATTGCGTTCTCCATTGAAATTAAGGAAGAATAGATCCAGATTGTCCCCTCTTTGGCCAGGGGATGATTGCTGCTATAGTTTGGCAATGAACTCCTGTATCAGAAATGGAGTAAATACTAACTCAAATTACACTGGTATAAGACTTGCATGAGTGAGGCTCTTTCTCAGACATCAGTTGGTTTTGTTGGTACCCATGACTTTTTGTAAAAACAGTTGCTGATGACAGGTGTATTATTGCTTGGAGAGGCTGGTTGACATCCTTTTTGAGAGCTCATAGAGAGGACTTGGGTATGCCAGAATAGTCCTTAGGATACCCGTTGACAAAAATAATTGGAAGCCTTTGCTCCAGGGATAATGAACTGGTCAAGAATTAAATTAAATGTTAAGTCACAAGTTGGCAGGGTTGTGTACAAAAACTTGTAGTGCAAGCACATTTGTCTGTAGCTGCTGTGAAGTCCAGGCTGCCAGGGGAAGCTGTAACATCTGTATCATTGTGGTTTTCAAAACCGGTGCAGATGAGCACAAGAGTACAAGAAAACAAGAGGACATCCTGAAAAGAGAACGTGCTTTCACTGTGAGCATGGCAGCTGAGATTGTCTATGGTTCTCATGTGCAAAACAGTCACTGAGTGCCCAGATGGAATGAGATCAGAGCTGATCCCTTTCCTCAAACTAATGCAACAAAATCAGTTGATCATAGAATCACATTTTGGACTGGTTAGTTTTAGCTTTGAGTAGCTGGGTATCTCCCAACAAATCACTGAAACCTGAGTTTTTCTGAAGCAATATAAGCCATATACTTATTTCTTACTCCTCTTCATCCAAGTCAATTTCATTCCTTCTCACCTCTGTTTTTATTTGCAAACTAAGAAAGAACAAAGTGGTTTTGGGTTTCTTTTATATATTTCCTTTTTCTTCCCAAGGCATATGCTTTTTGTGTTTAGTCACAGTTAAGACTCCAGACAAAGTTACACTTAAGTCAAAATTTTGCACTTCAATGTGGGTGTTTAAAATATTGCTATTTTAAACTCCAGTAACAATTTCCAAGGACTGATCCGTATCTCCTCTCACAAGCATTATTTTCAGGTTGAAGTAATGGAGCTTGAGTTCTGGAAAGTAATACAGACTTCGGGGAAACTTTAACCTTGACTGTTAAGGGCAACCCTACTTCAGTGATGAGCTGATATATACAGAAACCATTGATTTACAAAGTAAAAGTCCAGAGTGCAAAACCATTACAAATGTATTTGTTTTTTGGTTTTGTTTTGGGTTTTGTTTGGTTTTTTTTTTGTTTGGGTTTTTTTTTTTTGTCAACACTCAGTTTGCAGCCTGAAGTGTTCCATTTTGATGTTAGAAATGTATTTCTATTCAAGAATCTGAACTTATTTAATAGCAGTAGTAGTTCCATCCATAAAGTTATTTGTATGGAAAACTATGATTTTTAAGCAAATTAATTAAATGGTATGAATGAGTGCTTCAGCTGAAAAGAGAGCTGTAGTCAGCTGCCACAGGCTATAGGTAGAACCCTGTGTTTCTGCTTACTTTTTAAATGTGGGGAATGATGTTGAGGGGATAACACAAGTGGGCCGTGTAAGAAAGGAAAAGGACTGTTTGTAGGTACAGAAGCTGTAATATAAACTGGTGGGAATATTTCATGATTGCTGGTGCTGACTGAAAATCTGAAACTTCCTACAAAACCAGTAAGATTAAATAAAAATCTCAGTTTTGTAAGAAGGAAAAATCTTTTTAAATCACAATTTAGCAAAAAGGCATCATGTCTTTCTCATTCCTGTATCATAGTGCAGGTAAACCCATGTCATTTTTGGTTTTGACTGCCCTGCCTCTGAATACTCCAATGGTATGGATTGCTCGGTTGCCCCTGGCAACCTATTCCAGTACTTCGTTATTTTGTTGCGAGAAAGTTGGGGTGTGGGTGTGTGTGGTGTTGTTTTGGGATTATTTTTTTTCTTCCTAATGTTTAATGGGATGTTTCATCAGACTAAATTGACCATCGCTTTTTGCTCTAAGCATGAAGAAGGGGAGCTGACTAATCTCTTCCTTTCTCTGCAGCACCTTTTTAAGCAATTATTGTGTCTGCCCACAGCTTATTTTCATGAAGTGAGCAACCCATCTCTGCAAACATTTCCTTCTCATTGTATTTTCATGAGAGGATACTTTAGAAAACAGATGGATAGTCAGGATAGATGGATAGCAGAGTTATTCAAGTGAACTTAATTCTATAGGGCGGTATGAGTGAGTTGATATCCCCGAGCACCAAGGAGATGATCTAGGGTTTCTAAAGCAATAGCCTTGATATATAACATGCACTATGTGATTTTATGTGGATGCTGAGCCCCTGAAAACAGATTTTGTAACATATTTGTAATACTGTAGAGCTTAGTTCAGTTGCAGTTCTCATTGTAAAACAATGTGTCTGAAAAATTCCTGAAGAAAATCCCCTTGATTCAGTTCTTGTTTAAAGGCACAAGTTCAACTATTTTTTAATTTCTTTTTCCTCTATAAATTGTGAAAAAAATATTTTGGTCATTGTTGCTTTTAGAAGACTTTTGCAGTCTAATTTGTATATGGTTCTAGAACAAAAACCTTCAGCATTTAACTGCAATACAGAAAGATGCAAAACTCAAAGTCTAAAAATTCTTTAACAAAATATTTTCACACTGGAAAATTAAGTCCATTCAGATGCTAGGCTAATGGAACTTTTCCCCACTTTTTTTCTCCTGTTTCTTCCTGGTCTGTTTTGGTAAAACTTCTGGATTTGCTAATCCAGAGGCATGAAAATTCGCTTCAGATGAATGATAAGATTCTGATCCAACTGGTAATGGTTGTTAAGAATCTTTTCAGAAACCAACTTCAAATTTGTGCCTTAAACTGAATGACAAGGAGCCTGTCCCCAAGTCAGAGAACCTGGGAGGTGTGCCATATCAAGTGTTAGTCCAGATTAATAAACTGTCTTCATTTTAGATAGCCATAGAACCCAAATAAATTTGAAATTAAAAAAAAAAAGTCCCGAAACCCCCAAGAAGTTTATAGCTGTGAAGGGACCAGACAGTTCAATAAAGGGGGTTGTATGTGGGTTCAGTGACAAATTGGATGCCTTTCCTCAACAGCACACTTCAGCTTCATTCTTACTAGAGGCTGGTGTGAGCAATTGTCTACTGTTTATTCAAAAGCATTAAGTGGCAAGAGCACTTGTATTGAGGTGTACTCAGGCTGGCGTTTGGGTAGTGCAAACTGCTTCAGGAACTTGAGACAGTTCAAGTTAGATGCTCAACACTGGAAAACGTACATTTCATTCTATTTAATGCTGATACAAATCTATGTACTATCTTAGTACACTCTCTTAAAACATTGTGGAAACAACCCCAGACTAGCAAGATTGACTGAATTTTTTCTGATTGATGCAGAGTAGGAAAAGATTCAGAAGGAAGTAAAACCGTGATTATTTTTTTTGTTTGTTTTGTTAATGAAATCCATTTGTTTCAAAGAGAGGAATATGGTTACATTTTAGAATTGTTCAGAGCTGTGAATGTCTTGAGTTATTGGTATCTGCTGTTAGCAAAATATTTACATGCTTGTACCCTAGAAAAACTAGTTAATAATCTTTCATTTACTTATCCCCCCACATGGATAAAGCTTGAGAAATGCAGCTTGCTTCACTGAGCTGGCTTTTGTTGCTGGCAGAATTAGTACTTGGTACCATGCCAGTTCACTTTTGTAGGGGAAGGTAGTAGCACAGTCTTGCCTGGCATGGTAGCTATTTTGGGCTCAAGAGGTAATGAGAGGTTAAAAAGTGTGAAGAAGAGTTCCAGCTACCTGGTTTTGATAGCCCATGCATCCCAGAAATTTAATTACTTATTAATGGCTGTTTTCTGTCCTATTAATATTGTGAAATGGCCTGTGAGGGAAATGGTCTCAATTAGCCCTTGCATTAACTTTTTGTCATTAATGTGTGTCAGTATTGATGCTTTTAATTGCATGAGACTTGTGGAGAGCCCTGACTAATCACACGGGGATGCCTGATTTGACTGAAGTCTAGCGTCTGAGGTCACAGCAATAAAGAAAAAAATGGGTTTGTTGTGTTTTGGGGTTTGGGGGGTTTGTTTGTTTGTTAGGTTTTGTTGTTGTTGATTTTGTTTGTTTGGGGTTTTTTGTTAATCCAGAAATAGGGCACCCATTTTGAGGAGATCTTCTGTTTTTACAACACTAGGAGTGTTTCAGACAACTATTATTTCTAAGCAAAGCTTTCCTCTTTGATGATAAAGAAACTATCTGTGACTTGGTTTTAAAAATCTTAGAAAACTTCAACTCAGTTTTCTGCTCCTCTTTTCTGTTGACTCTCTCTTCCAGTGGCTCAGCCTGTTGATTTCCTGCCTTCCTGTTGGATACCCATTCCATTATGCAACACAGTGACAGAACAGCCTAGTCACCATGATGTCATTCTCAGGGATTCATAATTTTAATATAGGGAAAACTTAAGGGAAAACTTTTGGTGCCAAATTATTGTATTTCTATCTGCTTAAACAGAACTGGAACAAGAACCACAGGATTGTGAAAAGATCTGTTTAGTGAATAGCATACAATAGAATTAGTGTCATGTATTCATTAAGGATGTGATTTGTTTTATTTTTCAACCTTACTGAGTAGGTTTGTTGAAGTTACAGTGATACAAGGTTTTTGGTTTAAGGGGAAAGTATTAATTTGGAATTTTACACCCTTAAATTCTAATTTACCCCTAAATCTGTCTGTTTTCCCTTGAAGTTTACATATCACTGAAGCCAGATTATGCAGTGTGCAGTTGCTTAACTTGTTCTTTATTAAATACAGTCTCTTATGTGCTTTCTCTTTTCTAGCCATGTACTACCAGGCCAAATCAGTCAACTTGACTCAAAAAATCTGGTTGTGCATTTACAATGTCAAATTCTTCCTCAGCTGAAACATAGGGCAGAATAAAAGGCTGATTTTTTTTCCTACCATTTGCATGAACTGAATTATAGTTTTAGTTGTATTTTACATTCATTTATTTTTCTCTATTAATGTTTATGTCAAATTCATTTCCTATCTTTATTCATTGCTCACCAGTTTGTTTCTGAGCTTGAATAAACTTGTATCTTAGGAGAGAACTTCTTTGCAGGTGCTCCTAAAATATCTTTTAAGAATCATCTAAACAGATCAATAAATTTTCTAGATAGAATAATTTTCTTCTAGCTGTGATTCATGTAATAGTAAAAACTGTCATAAACATCTCACCACGAGAGCTATGTTATGTGAAGAACAATGTTCTTGGGGTATGTATGTATGTGTGTAGTGTAATTTCAATTTTAACTCCTCGGTATCTTTGAAATCAGTGGTGGCAAACAAAGTGCTTTTATTTATCAACCTGTAAAATGAAGTCAGGCTTCTGCAGTGTATCATATTTTTGACAGTGTCACTGGCCTATGATCCCACTACATTCTGCCACATCCTCAGTCCCAAGCAATGGCTTACTGCTTTGGTTCAACTGTGGAAGTCATCATTGATTTTCCTTTCATTTCTCAGCTTATTTACATCGTCGTGATTAGGATTTATTGGTACCACAGAAACCTATAGAGAACACAGAAAATGGGCTGGGGAACATCAAAGGTAAAAAGCCCTGGAAACGCAGGGTGTCTGTTCTGTGCCAGACGAGTGCTGACAGTCGTCAGGGAATTTCGCTGGCAAAACTGAACTTAGCTGGGTTAACTGGAAAAGTGTTCAGAGGGTTAATTTTTATGGCATTCTGGACCAAACAAAATATATTAATCCCTAATGTAAATTGTGGGTCTGCTGTTTGTGTTGGAATTACAACATTATCTTTTATAAGGGAAAAATGTATTTTTTTTTTTTTTTTTTTTTGCATGTGAATTTGCATTAACTCACACACAAATCTAATTGTCTATCTGAAAGGTGCTCAGCATAGAAACTCAGAGCTGAGCACGTCAGAATTTGGCACAATGGAAAAAGAGAATGGTGAAGTTTGGAAGTCAGCTTTTTTCTGTCTAATATTATTTTCCTCTCAAATATGCCATAATAATCAATGACTCTATTATGAATAACAGCAAAAATGAATAATACATTATGCAATTAGCTGTCTAAGCTGAAAGCAATGCAACTATTTTTGCCATGATTTAGGGAATCCTGTGGACAGGTTTCATGCTAGACTGGTACATACACTAGTCAGAAATGGTTTGTAGTATCAGGGATATAATCATACATAATGATAGAGATGGAAAGAGGTGTAAAGAGAATGACAGTTTGATTAATAATGACAACTCTGAGTAGGCTGTTTCTCAGCCTTGCCCAGTTATGGCATTTGGATGTCATTTTTGTTTTTTGCAAATTTGAACTAGTAGAAATGGTAGTGTTAAGTCTTTCCAAATTCACAATGACCAGACCTCTACATGTGTTAGACAAACCACCGCTGTTTCTTTGTTACCTCTCTAATTGAATGGTAGGTGAGATTCAAATGCAACTGTATTCCTGTCATGCGTATTCAAGTGCTAGATAGAAATATTTTTTTCTGACTGCTGAGTGGGTTTGCATCTATTTTTTTCACCATAGAAGCTGCAATCCATATTTTAATAATGTAAGATTTTAAAGTTTAAAAAGAAATAATCTGGGTAATTTCACTGAAAGGGGAAGCTCACCAAGTTGTCTCTAACTAGGTGTTAAGTTTGCTATCAACAGAACTTGAAACCTAACCATCTATGCATAGGATGTTCTTGACAAAATTTAAAAAAAAACATCTTTTTATTAGTATTGATGTAGCCGGTGCAGATACAGCACAGCAAACAAAAAGAATTCACTTTTCTCAGGTGTGGCAACTGCTAGTTTTAAGTTGGCCTCTCCTTGTCCTTCTGAGGTGATCATGCAAATAAAGACCAGAAAAATAAACTGGACCTTTTGTGCAGGGCCAAAAGTAAGTGCTGATAATTGGTACGAACCTGGGCAACTTAAAAGTTTAATACAAACATCTGAGTCATCTGCTACTTCTGCAACAGCATTTTATTTTCTTTCCAGAATAACTTACTTCAGCCACAGTTCAAGTGGCACAAAAGGAGTTATGACATTCTTGTTGTGAGGAGCTCTTTTTTACATCTAAGACTCACATCGGAGGCAAATAATTCCTATTTCCTTTTACTATTCTGGTCAGGAGGAAGCAATAGCTAAGCCTGACTTGTTTTGGTCCTTCCATCCAGCACCGGGGACTACTTGAGGAGTCCTTCTGGCTGGCCAGAAGTCCTCCTCCAAAATGGAGTCCTTTCCAGATAACTTGCTTGACTCTGGATTGAATTCTGTTCTTGCCTTGCCAGAAGGTAATTCTGGCAGAATTCACTCCCTCTTCTCTACGTTTGTCCCACAACCTGAGTTTGTCCCAGAAGTGCAGCTGTGTCCCACCAGGTACATGACTAAGTATAGCTTATTCTTAATGGTGGCAATAAATGTTAGATGTGCAATATCTTTAATTTCACACATAAATAAGAGATAATAGCTACTAATTTCCAAGGGGCTAAGATCAGTTCTCAACAGGTCTTCTACTTGCAGGAAACGAACAGCAATTACTCAGGAGAACTGGTGTATATAAAAAAGCTACACCCAGGAAACTATTTGAACCAGTTTTTTATAAGCTATAGACAAAACATATGACTAAGAAGAAGCCTTGATTAGCACCACTCTTAAAGATGCTACCAAAAATATCTATACATAAAGCTGCTATAAACATCCCGATTTGTAAGACTGGCTTGGAACAGTCGTAATGCATGTTGTTTGAGATGCTCTCCAGGGACAGGGAGAAAGGGCTACAGCAGCAGTCACGGCTGCAGCAACCTGCTCTTCTGTTTTGTACTAGCCACGTGCCATGGTACTCAACATGCCTGTGGGAATTAGACACACAGTAGCCTTGACCAGTTGACTCTATTAAGTAAATTTGCTTAATAAAGGAAGTTAATTAAATGTCTTGCATGGGTAATCTCTTTCACTGTAAACTTTTTTTGAGAATTTATTGCTTTTCCTTTCATTGCTTTCCTTCAACAGATATTTTCGTTTCATTGAATTCCAGAATCAGTCAATCTACATTAAAAATAATTTCATAGTTTCTGATCAGAAAGTGTGTATCAGGAGAGAGGCTCTGAAATTAGGAAATATAAAACAGGAGAGGTTCTGAAGTTTCTCATGAGTTAAGGATACATGTCTTCATCTCAAGGAAATGAACAAAAAAATATCCTTTCCAAAGGATATTTAAATTTCTTCTTTCTCCTCAAAAAAAAAAACCAATCTGGAGTTGGGGTGTTGCTTGTTTGCTGCTGTTAGGGTTTTATTTGGTCTGGGTTTGGCTTTTTTTAAAATATCAACAAGTTGATATTCCTCTAGGGTACAATATAAATTTTACTTTGTTTATGTAAGTGAAATTTTGTTTTTTAAATGAAACGTATTAATGCTATTATATCAGTATTTGTGACTGAAGATACAGTCTTACTAATGAAAAGCGGGGAATATAGACATATTTTCCAGTGCAAAAAATAATGCTTTCTATTTATGAAATCAGGACCTGTACAATTTTAAAATTCATGAAACTTTGAAATTAATTGACAAAAAAGTTTACCAATTTTAGTATTCATTTACCCACTTTGGTATGTTAATTTCTTGAGCCAAGACTTCCATGTTTCTGAACACTCAAGAAACCTATTAGACCTCAGATCGGTGTTCTGTTTCTTGATTTTGCAGTTATCTTTGCTATTATCTCATAATTATCTTCTTGTTCACCTGGTTTTGTGCCACATCTCAGTTAAATGTGATTTCATTTCTTCTGCAAATGATATTTAATTAGGAGGAGTCATGTTTCCTATGTGAGTATTTCTCAATTAAATTAACTGATTAGCAAATTTGTCTGGGAGGTTTTTGTCCTTTTCCATGTTTGAACTAGAGGATTTAAGAATCCTTGTCACACTATTGCTCTCTTGCTGTTTGCTTCTTGTCAAATATCTGCCTACTCAATTCTTTTTGAATAATGTCAATTTGCTCATTTGTCAATTTGATTTTGTTTCAAAATCTGTTTTATCACAGAAGAGCCTCTAGTGAAAGATATTAAGGGTCAGCAACCTTTTTTCGTGGGCTGGTTTAAAACCATGAATGTCTTGCACGCCATGTGTTAAGTTCATATAGGGTGGAAACTGCAATTAAAAACTAATGGATTTTTGGATTTTCCAAAGAAGAAGAGAGGAGCACAGAACTTCAAAATCTGTGCTGCAACTCTAAACTTTGGCAGAGTTGCTTTACTGTCTGATGTGCATATTTGTGTATAATATTCTAGATGAAACCCACAGGATATCAGTTTCCCCTTGTCTAATAAACATGATCTATGCAGAATTGATTTTGCTTGGCCAGTTTAAAGATGAAAATATGTTTTTATCTATGATTCTAAAGTCTTTGTTGAGGTAATTTCACACATTGTAGCAGGAGGGGTTCAGTGTTTTCATGAGGTAGATGAGAGACAAGATGATGAAGTCCTACTCCAATTAGTTGACCTGTACCAAATTAATCCAATCTTAGTGCCAAAATGAGACCTGGGCAGAGGGGAGCAAGGAGCAAGAAAGGCGATGCACAAGCACAAAGCCTAAAATTTTTCATAAGGCCCATGTAACATTTTGTCTGTGATCTTCCTTTTGAACATGATTCTGGAATGTGTGCTCCACTTTGGGATGGAGGCAACTTGGGTCCTTTATTTTCCTCCTTTTTAGTATTACTGTGTGTACCCCTGTGTTATTTCTTGCCCTTCAGCTGCACAGAAACTGAATGCAGATGAAAAAGCCAAAACTGATTGATTCTGTACCCGTTATCTGGGAGATGACCAGATGGTAGGCTATTCAGCTGTTTATCAGGGATCTATGAGTCTATGATACAGTACCACTAGCAATTTTGCCCAGGCAGGGAGGAATTAAGATAATTATGGTCATAAAATCAGATTTCTCAACTCTTGAGTATTTGGTTTCTCAATTAATTGGTTTTGTTTTTTTTTTATTATTTTAAGGAACCTAGGGGTAGATACAATGACCTTGGAGAGCATTCAGATTTCTGTTTCTCTGTGAGTTTGTCATGCTTCCCTGATTATTAGCAGAAGCTACTAGGAAAAGAAACAGTGGTTTGCTATTAGATAGTAAACTTTACTTTTAACCCAAATGTCTTATAATTTATATTGGATCAATAAAATTGTTATAGCACAGAAACCTTATATGTAACCTTCTTATCAGTAAATGCCAAATCTGGGATGTGACTTAAGCTGACCATAAGTCTTCATTTTTTTTTAAATTAAAAAAAATTCATTTCTCCATAAATATAACTGCTTATATTATAACTGCTATATAAATATAAGAGCTTCCTAAAATATGGTAGTAAATTTTCCACTTTTCTCTTACAGCTTGAGCCATCAGTAGGGTTAAAAAGAGAACTGGTTGTCTAGCAACATGAACATCTTTATTTCTTGTTTTGATAGTACTAACCTAGCAGCATCTCCAGATAATGGGAACACATAGTTGGGAGTTTTTTCTTATGGCTTCATACATGAAGCAAGATGGGGTTTTAGCAGTAGGCAAGAAACTATATGTGACCTTTGTTTTAAAAAGATTATGCTGTCATTTTGATGTACCTAGTAACACGCATATGAGGTAACTTTTGAAAGTTAGTTTAAAAATTTTTATTCCTAAGAAATAATTCCAGACCATAGATTGGATAATTCATAAATTACAGTAGGCCTCCCTTGGACTCATTTGTGGATTGCTAAAAACCATTGTATTTCCAGCTCTTTATTTTTCCAGGTATTTTTTGTCAAGTGACAACTAGATTTATATAATAATATTTTGTGCAGAATTAATATTCTTTGCACTTCTCTTCAAGTAGACTCAGGTGACTAGTAACCAAATTTCTTGGAAGCAGATGAACAGTAGGCTGAAATCATTAGGGGGGAGATAACTGAACTTGGGAAACGAATGATTTGAGATATTCAGTGTAAGCAAAAAAATGTTATTAGATGTGAAATGGTTCAGAGGGTGAGGAGGAAGGTCATGCACCAAAGGACAACTAGGCAGATAGCATCAAAATTTAGTAGGAAGCAATAAGAGGTAGAGAAGACCTGGAAATAGTGATGGGATTCAGATGTGAATCCAGGTGTGGGAGATGTAGCTAATACGGCCCTGTGACAAAGTTAATAGTTCATTAGTGTTATGCTTGAAAAGGGAGGTCATTAGTGAAGTAAGGTTGCTAAGGTAGGCTGAATACAGTGGTTCTTTGTTAATTGGTAGTTTTGTATTTTTTATAGTAAAAAACTTTAACTCCCAGGATAAGAAGGGGTTTGTTGATTTTTTTTTATTTATTTTTTCCAGAAATAACGATGTTCCCTTTAAACGAATAAATTTTAACATAATATATTTAGTTTTGAAGTATAAAATTTTGAAGGGGAGAGAGAAGCAACTAAAAATGGAAAAAAAACAAAAACCAAAAAACAAACCAAACATTGATCATAAGACCTGGCTTACTGGATTTGATTAAAAGTTCTCCTGGCTCAGTCTCCTGCTTGTGACAATGACCTGTGAAGGTAAGAAATGTTATATCTATTGAAAAATCTGCCTTTGGTGTATCTTTACCAGTTTTGGGAAGTAGTTTTGGGCCATCTCAAATAAGAGGCTGCACATGAAGCATTTTTGTATGTACTGTTGGTCTTGTCTTCCATTAATTCCCGTCCTTCCATTTTGTATCAATTTATGCTTTGGTCTTGGTACTGTCTGAATAGGGCTATTACCAAAATAATTTTGTTTTGTACATTCTTCTGGTTGTTTAACCTGCTACCTCATAACATCACTGATTTGCCTAAGTATCTTGTATGTTAAGAAATAGTAAATAGTAATTCCACACTCACTTTCTCTGCATTAATCATGATTTTATAGCTTTCTGTGATAGTTCTCAGTCATTAATTCCTTGAAAAATGTCTCTCTTGGGAGGCAAGCACAGTGCCATGAAACCAGGGATAGCTGTCTGCCTCACCCCAGCAGGTAGGGCACGGTGCAGGCATCCATTTACATTGGGTCCAGAGAACAGATGGCCGAGGAATATGCCTGTGGGGAGCCTTTAAAAAATGGAAATTACAACCTGGAACATTATCTATCCCATATATGGTGAGCAAGATAATCAGAAGTACTTTATACTTCATTAAAAGAACTCCTTACTTGTGATTTGTTAACATTATGAGAATTCTTGGAGTAGTGCAAGTTTTGTAATAACTCTTATAATAAGAAGAAATTTTTCCTCTTTCTGAAGATAACATCAGCACTCATTAATTTTTCTCAGATATTACATTTAAGTATCCCAGAAATGTTTGCAAATCTTAGGCAAGTATCAGCCCTGGATAGATTTATATTTTTTTTCAATAAACAAAATTATTTTAGAATATTCTCTCAAAATATATTTGTAAATGCAGCAGATTATCATCTGAATCTTAGAAAGTCAGTGTCCTATGTCAAACTTATTCTTTGAGAATGCATATATAATTATCATGGAAAACTGCAACATATGAGCATGACTGAAAAGGTGGAATATTGGAGTATCAGAAATGTTTAAAGCTGAGCAGACTTCATACATTTAATTATATGTCTAATGAAGGTTTCGTGGACTAGTTACTCTTCCTATTTTTACTATCAGAGCAGTTAACAAATATATAGCTGTACTACATTTGCACTGCTTGCTGGGGTCAATAGCTGCATGGGCAACACTAATCTGAGTTGAATACTCTTGTCACGGGGTTTCAGGTGACAGCGTGTAGGCAGCTGCTTTCTCTCATCTACAGGTGGGCTAAACAGGCACTGTGCTCCGATGTCTCATCTTTTTGAGACAGGAAAATGTTGAGGTCCTGCTTCTGCATATGGTTAAAGAGAAACTTGCCATATTGGGACATGACTGAAGCCCCCTTACACAAGTTTGCCCTGTAGTTCCACCACAGTGAATCTGAGCAAGGAGGGGCTAACCATCCACCCCACATCACAGACATAGCGTCAGACATTGGGAATCTGCAAGCAAAGAAGAAATCAGGGAAAGACTGAAGATTTAAGATATTTAGGGAATGGGATTTCTGGGAGCCAAGATGGTTGGAGAGCTTCTTTTACTTCTTGCTGTGGAGCTTTGCATGCTGGCACAGTCCCTTGGGTGACTCCTTGTTTTGAGAGTAACAGCACCTACCTCACCTCTCTGCCAGCACAGCCCATGTAGACTTTGGATCTCTGGGGCTTTATTACTATTCATAAATGATAAATAACAGGAGTACTTCCCCATCAACTCCCTAAATGAACAGGTACATCTGAAGCTGTGTGACAAAGACACAAAAAAATTACTGTTATTAGACTGATGCAAATGGAAAGGGACAAGAATTTTAGTGAGCTTTTGCAAGTGGTTGAATTAAGGTTCCAACACCTGATCTTGTGATCAGCAAAAACTTTAAATTTACTTTGCTGGAGTTAGCACTGTATTTTTCACACACATGGTTGATGATGTAAACTGCAGAGATACAGTCAGTATAAACAACACAAGTGTAGGTGCTCACTGAAAGGTGAAACAAAACAAGAAATGAAAATACTGGAATTCTGGAATATTTTTTCTAGAGTTCATTTGGATTTTTTCTTTCCCTTCTAACACCTTGATGTCTCACAGCCATCTTTTCCCTTGTTGATAGTTGTTTACCTTTGCTTGTTAGGACTAGGACTTTATTTACCACTATAGGAATTGTGGCCTTTTGAATAAAAAAACGTTTTTCAGTTGCTGCTAATTCATTTGGAATTCTTGGTGCACATTAAGGCTACTGTGAATGGTTGTATTTAAGTGAATATGTGTCCCATGTGATCCGTAGAGCCACATTCTAATGTAATAGTTGATATATCACCGTACAGTCTCTATGGCTCTCGAGAAATTAGTGAAGCTCTGCTACATCTGTCGGTGTCACTGTAAGACGCCTTGTCGCCAGAATTCTCTTGAGACTAGTTTTAAACTTTCCATATGCTCAGTATCATCTTGTTGCTCCTGTAAGACCATTCATTTTGTAGTGTGGCCCATATTGCCCCACTGAGTAATGGTCTAGGGCTCAGTATTTAAAGCTTGTACTGGAACTCAAATAGCACACATGAACATAATGCAAACATCGGCTTGAGTAATTAATCTTCTGTTTTCATTGTTAATACTCTTCAAGTACGTCTTCCCATCCTGTCTCCGTTTTCAGCTAGCCAGGTTAATAAATATTTAATTATATAAATTTTCCATCATAAGTCAGTTCTTTGTGGTCTAATCTCTTCTGCTGGTCCTTTGGTCACTCACTGCAGTTTGTCAGACTTACAGCTAACATTATGTCCTGCACCGAATTCACTCTTTATAGTGTGCTCACACCAAAATCTGCCCAAAGGTCAGGCAGTTATAATTTCTTCACTCCATGACAACATTGTCTTCCATGGATTTTAGTCTGCAGCTGGACCAAGATTGTATTGTTTTGTTGGTATTGCTGCAATACTAGAGTTCTATCGCCTACAGTTCTCTTGTTAGGATTTCCTAGATTTCTTCCACTCAGTGAATAGCCAGCCACATGTCTCCATAGGTGTTTTTTATGTGGATTTTCCTAAATTGAATCTCATGCTGTCATTTTCTGCCCGTAATGCCCCTGGCTTTGCCACTAACATTTCTCTGCTCCGACTGTTGCTCACAACTCTTTAGTGTTGTCTGTAAATTGCACCAAAACATTATGAGATATTAAGAGCAAGGAAGAGTTTGTTAAGGGTTTCTAGAAGACATTTTGCCCCAAACCGAGTATGTTCTATCAACTTTCTTGTCTGTTTTCTGCAGAGGATATTGAAGTTTGTCATATCACAAATCAATTTATGCTTACAAATAATAATAATCTTTACTTTCTGATTGGTACTTGTTTGGTTGGTTGGGGTTTTTGAGGAGGGCGGGAGGAACTAAGTATTCTTTCAGGGTCTTTAAAGTACAAGGTAGAATAAATAAATGTAGTGTATATAAGAAAGCCTGGCAAGAGATTTGTCTCATTGTGAAAAAAGGCTAGAAGTTGGCTTCTTTAAAAGGAAATGGGAGAATTCTTCAACAGGAAAAGATGAAGTCTCCTAAGTTCTTCATGCTCAGAAAGCTATAGCTTGTTGTCCTTAGACATGTTTTGGAGAGCTGCAGTACTCCTCAGCACTGTTCCTGTACAGCTCTAGTAAATTTGGCTAGATTTCCCTGGCTGTCCTCCCAGGTGTCATGGGGAGACAAAATAGAAAATGAGAGATTGTGAGACTTCTCGGCTTGGTGCTTTGAGTGAGAGCACAGTACATGGTGGGTGAAAGTCAGCTGACGTGGTCAGGAGTTGTGTTCACAAATCTAGCAGGATGGCTGTGTCTGCTGCAGTGATCTGTAATTTACTGCAAAGACACTATTTGGATGTATTAGGTGCCCCCGCTGACGAGACCCTCTGGCTGTGACAAATAGAAGCTGGTTGCTGGCTCTTTGGATGGGGCTCTAAATGCTGCTGTCTGGAGAGGATTATGGTAATAATGCAGAGGAATAATAGCAAGGAATAAAAGGAGCCAAAACCTTGCCACCCCACTTGAAATTTCTCTGCCTGTTCCAAGTCGGTGTGTTTTGGTTCTCCCGAGCGCAGTTGCACACACTTCTGTTAGGAAAGCGAGGTACATCAAAGAGTACCTGGCACTGTAAGATTCCCCCAATGCTAAATCCCTCACCTACATGCCAGTTTGCCACATGGCTCAAATGATAACTGGGAAAGGTAAGAGGGAAGCCACGGGCCTGCAGAGCAGCTGCTATAGCACAGACACATGGTAACACAGTGAGGAGGTGGGTGTAATCAAATGAATTGCCACAGCCCCCTGCAAGGAATCGGAGGTGATGGAAGGGATCCAGACTCAGGGACAGAGGCAGCTGTGAACAAATGCTTCCAATTTTCAGTGCACCATTAGAGACACAAACAGAGTCCAACAGTAAAAGGATCAGTCTTGGAAAAATGGGAACTGGAAATTTCTTTATAACTTGCCTAAGGCCTCTGGGTTCCTGCTTACAGCCATGCCTTACTGCCAGCTTAAGCATGAGGTCTAGGAGAAACCTAGTGTCTATTAATAGGTGGCACATGTCGCATAGTATTCCAAACATATTACCCACTGATAAAAGAAACTGCAAATTAAGAATCTGATATTCCAGTGTGGAATGTTGTACCCTGCAGTAAACTGAAATAAAGTCAGTGTAGAAAACTGGAAAAAAAAAGAGACAGCCTTTTGTGAGCCTTCAGGACCTCCTCTCCCAGAAAATTATCTTGCTTTTTCTTTCCCTACTATTTTTTGTTTCTTCGGGATCTCCTGCTGCCTTCTCTACCTTTGCAAGGTCGTTTGTAACAAAGCACAAGCACTGAGCCAATGGAACAGCTTGTGCAGTTATTGCTACCAAGGCACTTTAATTCTTGGACTTTCCCCCCTTTCCTGGGGCAGCTATTTAAGAGACAGATCCCCCACCAGGTACACAAAATGGTCTTCCAGAGAAAGGGAAGGTAATTGCTCTTATTTTTCCTTCTGTGTCTCAGGGCCTGGGAATCAACAGTGGTCTGGAAGATGGATAACTTGAAAAAACACAGTACAGCAGGTGATCTCCTTGGTTACGTGCAGACATTAGGAATTGGCTTTATAATCACAGAAATGTTTATGAAGTTTTATTTCTTTAGTATTAGTTTAAATATTGCTTAAGCTTATGCACAAAGGTAGCTAAATAAGGAAGCAGATGTATGAAAATATTCCTATGGTTTGAAATAAGTCCTCTGTGGTTTAAGATAATGGATCTGCTTTCCATAAATGTGCCCTGGGGTCTCAATGAAGCATTTGCTGTAAGTGGAAGAGAAGTGAACTTGGTCTCAGTTCTCTAAGCATGGTCTCAGCTTGTTAAAATTTGTGGAGTTCCTTCACTGACACAGATTTATGTCATAGCTTTTTGTCAAAATAGGGTGATGCCTTTGTTAGACCCCTGCCACACTGCTTCGGGAAAGAATGTTTGTACCCATAAACAGTCTTAGCACCAAGAGAAATTATTGTGTTTGGAATCTCAGAGATGTTGTGGATTTTTGTAACACTCTTATTTGTTTAGTTATTGGTAACAGCCTGAGAGTATGTCCATTACAAATGAGGCTGCAATGGCCAGTCTGAAAGAAATAAGAAATACATAACATATAATTCTCTGTTAATGTTTTGGAATAAAAAGGTAGAGTGAAAAGTTTTAGTACAATATCTGATTTAGCTAATAAGCTTAGCTCAGACCCCTGAAATTTGTGCTTTTTTTCTGTCATTACAGTAGGCTGGATGTAATGTACAGGTAAACATGGTATTTTTCAGCATAGTTTCAAAATAATAAAATCAGCCCCCTGGAGGTTGTGGTACTCTCAGCCTCTGGAGCATTATCTAAGAGAGGGCGTCTGATCTCTGTCTAGAATTAAACAAATCAACTTGTACTGTAAAGCACAATGTTGGCTTTTAACTTGGATGTCCGATGAAAAGTAGTGCAAGTATTTGGAGAGAGGAGATGACCTACCATGTGACATTTATTGCTTCACATGAACCAACTCTGCTTCTCTCCCGTTCTGTGTGAAGGAGTTCTGTTATGTACACAGGAAAGAAAGAAAGAAAGAAAGGACTACAGTGTAGAAGATGATCCACTAATTAGGTTTCCAGTTCTCTGGAATTGGCAGAAATACCTGCCGTGCAAACCACTTCTTTCTAGGTCCTTTTCTGCGTTTAAGTGTTACCCTAGTTTGTTCACACTATCCATACAGAAATAAAGTCATAAAAACTAAAGAACCCTTTGGTCTTCTGCAATAGTCTTGGGATTTATTTATGGTTTTTTTTGCCGTTTCAGAAGTTTTCACAGCAGAATCCTGATAGTCTCCTGAATTCTGAGGAGAGATTTACAGATGATGTAAAAAGGTATAACAGGAAAAAAAGTTATCATTCCTTTCCTCCTCCCTCCCCCCGTTTTCTTTTGTTCTGCTAGCAGTTTCCCCCAAATCTCACCCTTTTAAAAAAGCTAATTACTGCTCTTCCCTGGCATGCATTAGCATTATGCTGTTGTCAGTCTGTCAGGTGCACTTAGTCAGGGTTTAATAGGCTTGCAGTGAGCTACAATTAAACTCTGGAATTAACATTTAAAGTGTGTTTACATGCCTTCCTCTTCCTTTCCTCCCCCGCAGCAATTCGCTTAAAGATGCAAGCCGTTTTCTGGTTCGTTTTAATTGTTATGTGAGGAAAATACTGAAGAAATTCATGAAGTTGACTCTCGTTTATATATATATA
>VXBZ01006138.1:200509-249257 GCA_013399135.1 Heliornis fulica
TGCTTTCTCTGCAGTCCCTGTGATCTTCAGAGTGCTGTCTGCAGATCTCAGCGCTTCCCTGGGTCACTCGGAAACTGGGACAGAAAAGACACAGACACATGGACTCTCACAACGTTAAAACAGACGTTAATTATTTGTGTGGGTTAAGAAACTCTCTGTGCAGGTGAGGATGTGCATCCTTCCCATTCGAGAAGAGATCCTTTGTACCAGATCAGAACCAGACAGGGGCCTTTTGGCATTCACCCAAACCTGTTCTGTTTCCTGACAGCTCCTTGGAAAGTCCTCTAGACTCAAGAAAGCCCTGCACACTCCTGCCTGTCTTGCAGAAGTCACCGGTGGGCTGAAAGAACTTTGGGAATTCAATTTTACTTGAGGAAAGTGAGGGCAAGTGTACCTTGGCTTGAGAATTTTCAGAGAAGTTCTGTATTGCAGAATCCTTGTGGATTTATGGTCCTGAGGTGACATAGATCCAAACAGTCTGCCTTATTTCCATGTGCAGAGATTGTATCTGCTCCATCCTAAATTCCCTTTTAATTAAGAAGCTATTCATCTCTTTATTTTGTTACAGGTGTAGCTATAGCTTGGTAGTTGAGGGAAATGCGAAGGCTTTAAATTAAAGATCTGGTATTGTTAGTCCTTCAATAAAAATTCATTTTTGCTGTGGGTAAGTTCACAGGAACTTTATAGAAAGAAACCTTAAACTCTCCTCATAACTTGATCAATACTAATGCAGCCACATTACTGCTGATTGCTGCATAAATTGATCAGCCGCAAGTGACAAGACTGTGTTCAGCTTTAGATTCTTTCTCCATTTCTCTGTTACTTCAAAATTTGTCCCATCTCTTTCTCAGCACAGCTACTGTCAAAAGAGTTTATAATTTTTTCTGATGATAAATTCTATTAATCAATGGAAAATTAGTGGCTTTGAAAACAATTTTCAGATTGCTGCAGGGCCAGTGTCTGAACACGTACAGCGAAACCTAAACTGAAGCAGAGGGTTTCAAAATAGTATTACTGGGGTGGGCTTCTTTCTCACCATGGGATGGGGGCAAAACACAAACATTCATAAGTGTCAAAGCCCTCTGTGATCCACCATGAGTTTTAATAACCATAGCCGATTCATAAGAACTTTTTGCTATCCGGGTGCTGATTGTTCTCTGTTAGCTTGGTTTTGCCCAGGATATGTAAATTATTCCATATATATCAGTATTTGATATTGCACTACCAAGAGTTTACTTGGTATTGGGACTGAGGAAGAATTTTCATGGTGCTGAGGTTTTGTTGATTCAAGGGCAAGAATTTCAAGTAAGTTTGCTGAACAGGTTGTCTTTGATCTCGTGTCTCCAATAAAAGAGCACTTTAAAGGAACAAAGTCTTCAGAAAGTGCTGCATGTTCTTCGCTCCTTGCAGAGACTCAAACTGGCTTCTCAAAATAGATGTCTGATATATTTTTACCCCAAACAAGCTCCCTGTTGAAAAGGAGGGAATCTGGGATGAATTCAAAGTGGTGCTGCTGAGAGTGAGTGTCTGCAGTGGCTGGTGTTTTGCACCTATACCTATTGAAATCATACTGGGAAGGGTCTTTTGGTGTTAATCATGATCTGTGTTCATTTTGTAAAGTCTCTCTGTGTGTTTAACGTTTCCAAATGGAAGATGGTCAGTGGTGTTGACAGCTAGTCTTGCTGTGGGCATTTCTCTTCAAACACAAGTCAGAAAAGGCACAAACCTTTTGTGAGTTTGTTTAGTTGATATTACAGTATGCCACAGTTTTGGTACCCAAATGATCCAAAGCATTAGATTGATGAAATATTGGAATATAAGAGGGGCCTGCAGCCTTTTCTGAGGGTGTTCAGTTGCAATCGTAGCAGTAGGAAAGATATCTGGGATGCTTGCGAATGCTGGTTGCCTGCAGCTAATCTACTGAGCTACCAGACACTGAAATGCTGGATGATTAACAGCAAGGATTTGTGTTGGTACATTGGGCTTAATCATTTTACAACTTAGCACACTTTTACAAAGTAAAATATCAGTGTTTGTCACTTAAGAGTTACATTAATATAAAGAATAGCGTGTGTATTAAGAAGTTACTAACCATCCAGATTTCTCTATGTTCATTGCATTATCTCTTCTGCAATGCAAATCTTATCCTACACTAATGGGATAACGGAGAAATTGAGTCCAAGGATGGAGGCAAAATCAAGTAATTATTCACTAAATGCCTTTCTCATCAGTAGACCAGGACTGTGGTCACTTAGGAAGCATTAAACAATTGGACTAGTGAAGTCAGACATGGAGTACTAGCGGCTTACCTTTCCTTTTTGATTTTGCAAAGCAGTTGTGCAGCATCCTGTGAAGGTTACACCTGCCCCCACCCTTTAAGGATCCTGCATATTTTTAAAGGAACTTTGTGAAAAAAAACTTGTAGTCCGTTGCTGTCAGAATCGTGTTGAAACAGAACTAATGTGAATGTTGACAGGATATCACAGAATGTTCTGTGTTTTTTCATAGTATGATCTCCTCTACACGCAGTTCTCTATTTCTTCTTTTTTTAACAGAGGAAGGAGTTAATTTTGTTTCAGAAATCAAAATCAGATTTATAATATTCACACACTTTAACCTTTAATAAAACGTCTCCATTGATGTACCAGCAATAACTCTTGGAGCTATGAGATATATAGGAGTTAATAAAAAGCCTATCAATTTTAATTCAAAATGACAGAATAGATCCTGATTTATTATGATCTAAAAACATAATCTCCTCTGTGATATGATATTCTGACCCTGAAGAATGCCCTAATTTAATCATAATTCCTTCATATTTCTCATAGTTAAAGAACATCCCTTCAGTTACAAATAGAACATTTTATGTATCATTTTTCATTGCTTTATGTCTCTTTTTGAGCAGTTACAAACAGTTACAGTGCAATAGGATAAGGCCTGTTAGCTCACTAAAGCTGGAATATTGTGACAAGAAACAAATGTGAATTCAAAAATAGTGTTTTAACATAGTATATGGTGTGTACCATAACTGACTTGTATTAGGCAAAGACATTTTTCCGTTATGTTTGAAGACCCCGTGAGGGCATAATTTGAATGTTTACAATTCTACCCCAAAGATGAAGCAATTCTTATTAGCATTGAAAGGGACTAACAGGACAAAACTTGTTGGCACACAATTTTTTTTTTTTAGATTTCTCTGAGCCCTGCACCACTCAATTCAGAAAAAAATATAGCACCTGTATCTACAGGAGGAAGGACAAAAGAAACCTTGCAGTTCCTTAAAAAAAAAACAAAAACAAAAACAAAACAAAACACCCTTTTGAAAAAACCCCAAGCAAACAACTTTTAGGGATTCAAGCTCCACTCTAAGTCAGTCATATTTGAGACTAACTGTAGAGAAAAGGTGGGAAAGGTCTGATGACTTTTATTTCTGATACTATTGAAAATTGTTGTGATTCTCTCAGTATTTTGGGCTTGGGTGGAGCAGCAGCAATGAATGGGTCTTTCAGCAGCTCTGTAGCTGTGAAGCAGCCTTTATCTTAGAGAACAGGATTTTTATGGTTTGCCATAAATACTTCTTGGAAAAGGCTTTTCTCCATGGTCTGAAAGTTGGGTTATTTTTGTTTTCATTAGGTGCATGCACTGCACTAGAAAAGATGCAAATGGAGAAAAAGGAGAATAATCCTGAATACATGTGAAGTCAGCTAGCACGGTTGTCTTCTCAGTCAGTTATTATATACCCTAATGGTTATCAAAAATAAATACCTGACTGTCAGCCCAGGATAAACAGACTTTTAATAACATGAACTAGAGTGGTCTTGGTGGTCATTATTTGCCAATTCAGCTGTTAATAATGTTTCAATACAAAGTGTTAATAATGCTGTGGCAGTTTACTGTCAGCAAAATGGAAGGTCATGGGAATGGTGAGGTACGTGCTGAGAGCAGTTCTGTTTGAGAGTTAAAACTTACAGCCATAATTTGTTTTTCAGAAGCTCTACACCTGCAGTAGGTACTGAAGGAAATGAGAATCCAATTTGACTTTCTGCTCCAATATTGAGCTGGTATTTGCAGGAAAAAACCCAACCATATATATGTCTGTCTTCTGTATTGAGGAGATCAGAAATACAGAATAAGTACAAAACTGTATGAAGCTAGGGTGGTTTTATTTCTGGAGCTCTAACAGCATTTTAAACTATATTGAATTATATTCACTAATTCCTAGTTATCTGATTAAGCTAAAAAATGCTGTCTTCTGTTCCTGTCTAGCTAATGCGATTCTGAAAGAAGTACTCTGTTCTGTGTTGCACCATTTCTTCAGGGCATACAGTCAGATCCCCACTCCCGTGATCAAATCAGTTGCCCTTGGGACTTCTGGTGTGAGAAGAATTATGTGTTGTCTCTTTTGATTGTTAGATCTTTCTAAATAGAACAATATTCCTGAAATTTAATCAGTAGCTGATATTGAAATTGAGATATTACCGTGGCTTCCAACTGGTGTTTGAATATTTTAACTTTAAATAATCACCTGTGGATTGGTGTGTTTCAATGGAGTGAAGAACATATTCTATTCTTGTCTAATCCGTTCATCCTCACTTGCTAACTCCTTAAGTCTGACCAAATGTACGTGTGTTGTCTCTCTTCCCTTCTTCGCTGTATGGGGAAGTAATTTGGTGACTTCACATTTACTTGTGTGACGTTAGTGCTGGGTCAGTGCTGCCACTGGGAAATGCTAAATGCTTCACTGCACGTTGCATTCCCTGACAAATTCAGGTGGAAAACATGTAGAGGGTTGTGTTGCACAACACTTTTTGAAGTGAACCCCTATGCAAGATGCCATTCCAGCATTCCCATGGGTAGGGTAACTGACTTTTCAAACCGAGTCTTTTTTGTTTTTCCTGATTGGTTTGTCCTGGTTGGCTATTTTCAGGCTTTTGCTGGAAGTGAGTTCCACCACCGAATCTTCTCTCAACCTGGTTCATTTATCTTGATGCCTACATGTACTTCTGTGCCTGTCTGGTTTACACTTTGTTCTTGTTGGCTAATATATAGCTTATCCTTAAAGAAGTGATGTTTGGGAAGCTATTACTCTTTTTATTGATAACAAATCACATGTGTGTTATTGTGTTACTGGAGGATTTGCCAGTCTTGCAACATCTCAGTTATGGGTTTGGGTTTTTTCCATCCCCTTCTCCTCTCTCCATGAGTTTTTCTTTTACCTTGAAATAAAGTGGATGATCAGCCTTTAAAAAACAATTTATGATCAGGGATTATGCTGACAAAGTCTCACATAAGTATTGATAGACAGCTTGAAAATAACTAAAATTATAAATTGTTTGGATTTTCTTGTAATTCTTAGCACCTTCTGGCTTGGCTCTGGGCACTACTTTTCTCTAATTTTTGTCTGGAAAATGCTTCTCCTTCCCCTCCTGGTCACTTTTAAATGAAGCTGAGATTGCCTTGCTCTGAATTTTATTTATTATTGTTAAAATTGTAACTGAAGTTACCCAGTGAAATCCTGCATCTCATCAGTATTTCAAGAGTAGGAACAACACCCAAGTGTTACCTGTATTTGGTGGGTACTAGTAGTTGAGCTGGAGTATAAAAGTAATAGTACTTAAAATAACATGGGCGTGTATGATGGAACAGACCATCCTATGTGATCTGTGTTGATAACCATCATCCTGCTGTCTTGCAGAAGTCTGTCACTTATCACTGATAAATGGAAATGACCACTCTTTTCAGATTAGGTGATTTGCAGCTACTAATTGTACCATCTTTGCTATACTGCAACATTGTCTGCCAGTGCAAATAAAGGCTACTTATACAGTGTGCATGTAAAAGAGCAGGGGCCTTATTACTGAATTCAAAGACCATTCTGTTCTAACCTGCCTTTATTTGACTCTTTTCTGTCCCATTACCAGGATATATTAGAAGAAAGCAAATCTCCCCCAAGTATGCATTCAATTACCAGGCTTGCAATGTGCTGCAATTTGGTGATGCATTCTGTGCTCACTGGATTTATAGGCTAATAAGCTGGTGCATACTGATGAAGCTCACTTGGAGGTGTTTGCAGTGTGTAGTTTGTATTAAGACAGCCAATATTTGGGATAGATATGAAGAGGAAAGCAGACTTGCTTTTATTGTGCTAAATGTTGCGGTAAAGATTGTGCCCATTTTTTTTCTTTTTATTTTTTTTTGTGCTAACCTGCTGCACATCTTTTTAAGCACCTCATAGTTCCAATCAATCACACTGCAGCAAATTGGATTTTATTTAAAAGTTTAACTAGATTGGTCTTATGTGAATAAGTATTAGGAAAAGTGCTTCATCTGGTATATGTTCAAAATTTTAGGAACGTTAAAATCTATTTTTTTTTTTCAAAAAGCTTAACTGGTGAAAATGTAAATTTTTCCCATTGAAGATAATACCCATTTTTTTCAGTCCTCTTTGAATAAATGGAATTTCTTCAAGTGAGTGACTATAATGCAGCAATTTCTGTATGTTTTACTTTCTGCCTATTAGTACATTAATAACATTTCTGGTTTTACTGAATACACAGGTAGATTAAGTTTTGTTGCTCTGATCCCTCATTTGAAATCTGTGACTAGTTGATCTGAGACATGGGGAATTTTATTAACCGGTGCAAGGCAATGATGCAACAGATTAAAATTCAGTCAATTCACTGGTTAGAAAATAGCTGCTTGTAAGTAAATAGCTACACATTATGACCAAAGTGCAGAGGTGGCCTCTCTTAAATTAACATTGCAGGCATATAGCCTTATGAATGTAACATTCTTGCTTATGTAATTAAATAATTATCTCAGTGACTTTCATGAAGTACAAAAGAAAACATGCTGCATGTGAAAAGAACAATGCATATTTTAATAGTTACATTAATACTAAAGAGAACCCTCGGGGATTGTTCTCTTGGTGGGTAATTGACAGTAATACAGATTTTAATTTATGTCTTGCCATTCCTTTTTCCTGTTTCAAAACTGAGCTTTATGTGGTTTGGTTGTTGGGTTTTGGGTGTTTTTTTCCCCTTGGGATTTCTGTATATCTGATAGAGAAACAGATATTTCTTTGAATAAAAAGCCACAACTATATTTGGCTTATACTTGTCAATTATACTTTGGACGTATTTGGTGGATGATGGGTTGGCCATGAGCCAAAAGGGCCCTGGTGGCCAAGAAGGCCAATGGGATCCTGGGGTGCATTAAGAGGAGCATAGCCAGCAGGTTGAAGGAGGTGATCCTCACTCTGCTCTGGTCAGGCCTCACCTGGAGTCCAGTGTCCAGTTCTGGGCTCCCCAGTAGAAAACAGACTGGGATCTCCTGGAGAGAGTCCAGCTGAGGCCTCAAAGATGATTAAGGGCCTGGAGCATCTCCCCTGTGAGGAAAGGCTGAGTGAGCTGGGGCTGTTCAGCCTGGAGAAGACTGAGAGGGGATCTGATCAATGTTTGTAAATATCTGAAGTGTGGGAGACAAAGGGAGATGTCCAACCTCTTTTCAGTGGCCTTTGGGGAGAGGATAAGGGGCAGTGGTCGTAAGTTGGACCATAGGTGGTTCCGCACCAATGTGCGAAAGAGCTTCTTCACAGTGAGGGTGGTGGAGCACTAGGACAGGCTGCCCAGGGGGGGTGTGGAGTCTTCTTCTCTGGAGCTATTCAAGACCTGTCTGGATGCCGACCTGTGTGACCTGCTCTAGGGATCCTGCTTTGGCAGGGGGGTTGGACTCGGTGGTCTCTGGAGGTCCCTTCCAACCCCTACAGTTCTGTGAATCTGTGTTGCTTTTGCTCATGTTTTCCTCATCTGAACAAATTTATGTGCATCATATGGTCTCCACACATTCTGCTTCTGCAGCCCTGTGTCGGTTAACCCTTTTTTCCCTTTTTCTGCAACTAGTTGCTGTGGTGCTTGGGGTTACTCCCTGCCTTTGGCCATGAGATTGCTGTGCAGCAATAGGTGGTTTGTGTGGTAGTGAATTCACATAATGAACTGACATCTTCTACAGCTTTTTTAATGTGTGTGGTTAGAGCTTCTTTCTACATCTCTTTTTTAATGTGAAGCATGGAAAGATCTGAGTCTGTAGAACACAGCAAGGCAATCTCAGGACTGCCTAAGATCTGAACCAGCTTAGAACTAAGTTTGATCCTCCCAGCATATGTGTGGGCTAATAGACAGGGTCTCTTGGGCTAGTGTTTGTACACACGCATGCCATTGTGGGTCTTCTCTTGAGGACACTGCTTTCATCTATAGGTTTCATAGTTTTGCCCACTAGTGTGGTAACTCACAGGAATGTGCTGGTTAAAATATTAGTAAGCAGATTGTAGTAAGAGCAGTTTGTCAGAATTTCCCATTAAAGTATCAAATTCTTGAGTATTTCAGGATGTCTCACTGACACAAGTCAGTGGGGTCTTTTGGTTTCCTCATTTTGAGAGCGGAGGGGTTAGAGCATGAGCTGTCTGCTCCGTTATTTGGACTGCTAATGTTCTTGATGGTATTAAAAAGCAAACTCTGGGAAACTTGCATTATATGTAGCACCAAAACAAACAAAGCCACATATGTGGAAAAGCAAAGGAAACCAGAGGGTATGTGTTCCAGCTGAAAATATTGTTAAATGGCTGTTTATCTCATAAAAGCCCTTCTCACGAGAATTTGAGTGAGTTAAGCCTGGACTCTGCACTGAACAGAGAGCTCCCTTAAAACAGCTTCAAGTTCAACAGCACTTTTTTGCCAATACAAAAATACAGAACTTTGAGTAAACAAAACTGACCTTCAGAAAGGATCTTCAGGGTCTGGCTTTGCAAATCTCCTCTTTAGTAGTGAGCAAGGTAAATCACATCCTTTGGGTACTCATTAAGCAAGCTCTTTGGGAGATACCAATTTTGGATGGAATATTTTCTGACTGGTTTAGCCAGCTTTTCACGGTTGTAGCTATCTTAGTGATGTTCTTGATTTTTTGGTGTTATGAAACATGAAATAAACTTTTAGAATTGTTCTTACAGGTCTGTTTTCACAACCCATCCATAACACTTGTATTAAGCATGCCAGATCTTGAAGGGCTTATGTGCTTTTTTCTGTTTGATATAATTTCACATAAGGGATTTTAAGGCCAATGAGTTTTTCTGGTTTTAGACTGTGATAGGTTGGTAATGTGATGGTAGAAATAAACTATTTAAATAGTATGAATGCTCATATAAAGAAAATGCTTTCTTAAAATGTTCTGAGGTATTCTAAGTGGAATAATAGTTCAGAATCATAAGAAGACTTTGTATTTCCGGATGTCTTCAGAGAATCAAACAAATCTGTTCCTTTCCCAGGTTAAAGCTGGCAAGGTTCTAGGAGTTCCATCTAGAGAAAAAGTTGGAACATGAAAGCAGCTCAGCAAACTGCAGTGCAAGCTCCCAGGAGCTGTTGCTTCAGAAGTTGCTCCCACAAACTTTTTGTTTTTATTCCCCCAAATCAGTGATTTCACAGATTTCCACAAACTGACACTAGGGTTTTGGGTTTTTTTCCTCTCTTTCATTTTTTTTTTTCTTTAACATTAAAAATTCAGCCAAAATAGTCCAGTTAGGTCTTATGTTGGTGGGGTTTTTTTTTCATATTTCTGGGATAAGCAGATTTCACTTCTTGGCCCTTTACTTATTTTTCAGTTGCCAAATGTATTGGAAGGCAGTGAACTTACTTGATTTGATATGAACTCCAAGCTTTTCTTTTTAATATGTGGGACATTTTAACAGATTTATTTCACTGGAAATAGTTACACTTCTGGACATACCTTAGGCCAAGGAAGATGCTTAAGAGTGGAGCTCTGTGAGCTGACAGAGTGACCTGATGTGTTCCACATGCTCTGCACAGTGGCGTTTCCAAGGGCTGGTCCCGAATGCAGTGACTGAAGCACAGTGAATCCAGCTTAAAACTAGTTTGGTTAGGGAGAGGCAATAGTTCAGTCATGTTGTTGGTGATGAAACCCACTTGAGAAACTGAACAAACTTTCAGAAAATTGCTGTGAGCTTTCAGGGTCCTGTGGATATGCAAGATCAATAGGATTACATGGGTATGTCAGTGTAACAGCAGTGCTGTAGCAAAGCATTGCTTTAAAATACTTAAGTGAAGAAAGCATCCTGCTTGTTCATGTTTGGCTGGCATTGGCATGGCCCTTGCCTCTTTAGCACCTCCAGATGTTCTCTAGCAAGCAGACTTCTCAGCTGCTCCTGGGACAGCCTTGCTCTGTCTTCACCTGCATTCATTTATCACTTCAAGTTTCTGCTGGAAGAAAATGTTTTTCCTCCTATATCTTGTTTTCCTTTCATTTTCTATCCTGAAATTTTGATACATGACTAGAATGCTTGGAAAGCTGCCAAAAATACAGTAATGTTGAAAGAGAAAGTCAAATTGTTTTAAATGAGTCTATGAAACTCTTCTGCAAATTGAATCAAACTTATATATAAAAAAGAAAGGCAGTAAAACGGGAATGAGTGAAGGAGATCTGTAGAGAGAGTAGTAAGAAAGGAGTGGGGCTAGTGGCATGTCTGACTTCTATTTCAGAATTTCACACCTGGAATCTAAATTCCAGTATCATATACTTTTATGGACTTCTAATCACATCTGCAGTGCAGCTCTGGTGATTTGTAGCTTAGAATATTTTCTTGACAACATACTTTGTGCACCTGTGTTGCTTAGTCATTTTTAAAAGGATTTTGTCCTCTACATGCTTGTATATTTACACAAAACATTATCACTTCAGTGAAATGCAGATGTTTTCTTTATGGCTGTATCTGATAGGATGTGGTCTGGGAAACTGCCGCAGTGAAACATCCCTGCAGTGGCACAGCATCAACAGAGAAACAGCTTTAAAGAAGTTTCTCCACAAAACTAGTCATGGTTTCTTAGGCAACCATTTCAAAACGTGGTGAGCCTTGGCTCTGCCTCATGCTGTTGAATTTCCTGCTTTTCCAGTTTGTTCCATAAAAACCTCTCAGATTTAGTAAAACCCTTGGATTTTTCCCTCATTTTGTCTTTTTTGATTAAAATCTCTCCTGGCTCACATGTAGCTGTTGTCTATTGCTTTGCCACTCTGAGTAAGACTAAGATGTCTCAGTCTAGCTTTTCTGTTCTTAATAGTGATCACAGATTTGATTTGGACTGATGGTTTGTAACAGGCAGTGGCATTCAGATCAGGTGATCCTATGGGGTTTTCTCTCATGGGTAAGACTGTTCCTTTAGCCTCAGATTTTGTTTAATAAAGAAATCTGTACCAAGATAAGAGGTATTCCTCATTTCTACAGACACCTGACTCAGGCCTGCTACTGCTTGCTGAAATTATTGAAGCAATACAGGCTCATGCTTATTGTGTATACTGGTACTACTTTATTCCTGGTTCCCAAGAAGTGTGAGCACCAGACATGTTTCTCAGAGTGGGGAGGAAAAAGTAAATATTCGCACCTAAGGAAACCTTTCTCTTTCTCTTAATTTTTGCAATAAATTTTATGAAAAAACCCCAGCATTTATCTGTCACAAGACAGCTGTGTATAATTTTTTTTCAGCATGAAAAGTGAAGTCTGAAAAAATGAGATTGGAAAATTGATTGACATTTCTGTGGAAAAGATTTTGGGAGGATATATTCTCTTTTTTTTTTTTTTTTTTTTTTTTTTTTTTTTTTTTGTGTTTGTGTGTGTGTCTGCTGTATATCCAACTCTGGTGTCAAAGCTTAATGCTTTGTGAAGAACTCTCATTACCGTCCATATCACAAGATCACAATGTGTATCAGTGCCTAAAATTCAAAAGAAATAGAAATGCATATGCATAGGAACTTGAGTTGATACAAAAAGATGCATGTGAGAACTGTGAAGAAATGATATCTATTGTTACAAAACACATCCTGATCTTTAAAAAATCTTTCACTTTTACTTGTTCTGCTGATACATTCACAAGAACCTTAACAAGTCAACACAAGTAGTTTCAACAAGTAAACCTAAAATGTCCCGAGGCAAACCCACAAAGCTAGCTGTTACAAAACTAGTCTAAACTTCATTTCCTTTTTGCATTTTGGGTTTGAAAACATTAAGGTTTCACATTTTGAAGACTTTGTCCATAATGTTAAACTTTTTGTTTGATGAAAGCAAAGATTCTCACATGAACAAATTATTCTTGTCATTTTGAAGAAAAAACACCAGTACAACCTCAAGATTTGCTACCAAATAAAATGAAATACTATTTGTGATTCTGAACAGTAAGTTGAGGGTTTTGTTTTCTGTTGCCATTCGTAAAGGTAAAGAAGGCATTGAAAAAAATATTATTTTGGCAGCTTTTTTTTTTATTTTTTACATATTGCTTGGAGGGTAGTTATGAAGACTCTCATTTCTCCTTGTCATTTGTCTTTGTATTTAAAAAGAATATGTAAATGGTAGGCCAGCTTGTTGTTGCTAAAATTGCTCAGTTGTATTCTGAAAAGGTAGTGAGTGGATTAGTCTGTGAGGCAGAACAGCTCTGATAAGTTAAATACTGTATAAAAATGTCATTTTCACAGAATCACAGACTATTAGGAGCTGGAAGAGACCTCAAAAGATCACTCAGTCCAACTCTCCTGCCCGAGCAGGATCATCTAGATTAAATCACACAGGAATGTGTCCAGATTGGTCTTGAATGTCTCCAAAGAAGGAGACTCCACAACTTCTCGGGGCAGCCTGTTCCAGTACCGATTTAATTTAAAAAAAAATTCATGGAATGACTGGGCCAAGTGTCCTGGCATAGACCATTAATATGGAAGCAATGCTACAAGTGACCTAAGATATTCCTACTTCTGTGGTGCTGGTATGGAAGGATATAATACCAGATAAACAATAACATTTCTGTTTTCAGTAGTGTTCATGGAGGTTAGGAAAAGAAACTAATCTGTCACTGACCATAATCTCTATAGCATGGGTACTTTGGCAGTTTCTGTTCCAGATTCCTGGGACAGATGGCAATGAAAGAGGAAATAAATTTATATCTGTGTATGCCAACAGTATATTTGACTTAGTCAAGGTGCCCAGTGACTTTCAGGGACTGGCTTGCCAGGCCTGAAAGACAGAAGTGTTTACGAGGGTTGTGGATGACAAACATCCACATGGACATCCACAAGTGCCATGGACATTTATTTTTCTGTAGGTTGCCGGGTTTTTATACTGGTTGATATCCTTTTGAGTCCTTTCTGTTGTAAGAGCTGGGTTGTGCTAAGGACAACAGTGCATTCTGGTCTAGTTTTAGCTGTATTAAATCTCAAGCAATAATCCAGGATGAGGAGTTCATAGAAATGTTTTTGCTTCCAAAGTTTTATTTTTCCTTCTTGTTACCCCTGATCCCTCCTCCTTTGTCTTCTCCCCTTCCCCTCGCCCCCACCCTCCAAAAGCTTGATATCAGCATTTTTAGAGCCCAGTTAATTTGTGTTTGGTGAATGTTGCCAGATTTCATCTTGCACAATTTTATATGAAGAATTTCCTTGAGATATTTTTCTTGTCTGCTGTTGCCAATATACAAAATGGTGCCAAACACCACATTCCTTTTGCTCTTCTCCAAATTGTTCCACATAATGTATGCAGAATCAAAGTTTCTCTCATTGTTTTCTAAGCGGGTAGTCAGCACTTTCAAGCTCAGTTATCACATCAAAAGCAAGTAAGGCACTAGAGCATGTGAAAATCATTTCAAGAAAGAATGCCATTCTGTTCAGTGGTTTGTCTAAATTACAGATGAAATTTTCCCTTCAAGAGAAAGAAGTATGTCTCAAATTTTAGGCTATTTTTTTTTCTTTTCCTTCCAACAGTAATGATTTTATATTGATAATTTTCTGCCTGAGGTAAACAGTGACTCTTGCTGAAATAAATGAAAAGTGTATTTTAGTCTTGACAAGCCCTGTAATTTTAGCAGAGTAAAAAGTCATAGTATTTATTAATCCCTTGATATTCAAGGACAGGGAGTACTTGTGCAGCAAAGGGCGCTTTCCAGAGATTCAAATGGTATACTTGGTATTATCATGTCCCCTGCAGTAAACACAAGAGTCCCTCAGTAGGAAAAATATCTACGACCAAAAGGGAAGTTAACAGGGCAAGTCAAATGGATACTGCTACACAGAGGTTCTCCTTTCCCTAATACCAGTGATAATACAATAGCAAGTAGTATACATTAAGCAGCATCAAGTGGATTTGGAATTTTACTCTGTCTTTTTGAAAGGATGATAATGGTGTGAGAAGCTCTGCAGAGAAGGACCCTCTGGGGGTCCTGGTGGATGATGGATTGGCTATGAGCCAGCAGTGTGCCCTGGTGGCCAAGCACGCCGATGGGATCCTGGGGTGCATTAAGAGGAGCATAGCCAGCAGGTTGAAGGAGGTGATCCTCACTCTACTCTGCTCTGGTCAGGCCTCACCTGGAGTCCAGTGTCCAGTTCTGGGCTCCCCAGTAGAAAACAGACTGGGATCTCCTGGAGAGAGTCCAGCTGAGGCCTCAAAGATGATTAAGGGCCTGGAGCATCTCCCCTGTGAGGAAAGGCTGAGTGAGCTGGGGCTGTTCAGCCTGGAGAAGACTGAGAGGGGATCTGATCAATGTTTGTAAATATCTGAAGTGTGGGAGACAAAGGGGGACGGGCAACCTCTTTTCAGTGGCCTTTGGGGAGAGGATAAGGGGCAGTGGTCGTAAGTTGGACCACAGGAGGTTCCGCACCAATGTGTGAAAGAGCTTCATCACAGTGAGGGTGGTGGAGCAGTAGGACAGGCTGCCCAGGGCTGTTGTGGAGTCTCCTTCTCTGGAGCTATTCAAGACCTGTCTGGATGCCGACCTGTGTGACCTGCTCTAGGGATCCTGCTTTGGCAGGGGGTTTGGACTCGGTGGTCTCTGGAGGTCCCTTCCAACCCCTACAGTTCTGTGAATCTGTGTTGCTACATTGAAAGCAAAGCAACTAGTTAACCATCTGAAAGGGGAGCATCCCTTTTGACTTTGGTTTTAGCATGTTAATGTGCTTTCTCAAACTCAGCCCAAAGCAGGTTGAGACATACAGTTGATTAACTTATGCATTTTTGATCAGGACAGATGAGTTCTTAGATGCAATAATTAAAAGAAGCAGCTCTAGTTGTGCTGAGTAAAGATGATAATACGGCCATTTCCTTTCCCTTCATGTTAGGTATCTGTTAGAAAAAGCAGAACAGAGACACTGAAAAAGATCTCTATGACAGAAGATTGTGTCACAGAAAAACCTTATGGTTCACTTTGAATAATGTTTGCATTCCCAAAAGAAGTTTATATGACAGTAAGCTTCTTTTTAGTGAATTATTACATTTCCAGTAGAGCAGCCACTCCCCATCAGTATGTGAATGCTGGTGGACGGGTAGGCAAAAGAAAGGGGTTTTAAACCAAAACCTTTACTAAATTTTTATAACAGAAGTAAATTGGCTATTCTGTCTGCACTTTTAACTTTCTACAGCTCGTGTTTCACCATGAAAACTGAGGATGTGGATGCATAAACATTGATTGATGCACTGCCTGCGGTCGTAGAAATGATTCACTTTCTAACAGCAGCAGATTTTTCCCTTGTCCTTTCATGTGTTATGAGTGGTTAACACAAAGAAAAACAGGGAGGGATGCTGCATATACATAGTGCTTCCACAGCTCTTTTGTTACAAGGGCACAGGAATCTGCTGTGTGAAAATTTAGGAGGTTTTCTGTATCCTCCATATGTTCCAAGGTAAACCTGTCCTAGTCCAAGCCATCTAAAGGGATCTGTAAGCAGTACTCCATGCCTTAGTTAACAAAATCTAGTGTCTACTCCTGCTCTTGAGTGAGACTTAATTTATCAGAGGTTCTCACATCAGTGAGATAGCAGAGTTCACATGATAGAAAACAGACAGCACATGGTGAGGTAAAAATCTTAAATCTTAATTTATAATCGCTTTCTCTCTATAAAGGATCATTGTGTGCATAAGTGATCAAATAATATCTACCCAACTGGGAAAAAGCAGAAGGAGGGAGGGGAAGCAGAGTATGTACATGGCATCTCTACAATGATGATGGTGAGACAGTGTAGGAAATCACACACCTGTGAACACATCATTGCTACTCCAGGTCCACGGTGGGCTGAGAGGCAGAATGACAGCTAATGTGTCCTGAATCACTTCGTAGCATTGCAAACTACTACTTTGGAACAAAGATTTCTTAGCTACTCTGTTTTAGTAACCACAAAAAGTAAAGATGTGTTGAGTTACTTTACAAGGAAAGTGCGTGAAATTCTAGTCTAACCAGCACAGAAATTGTTCCTGAAAGTATACTAAATGCTGAGGACTGTAAATCTGTGTCAAAAACAAAATTGCTTGCATTATGGAGAGAGAAGCATGACACAATTTTTAATAGTATGGAGTGGCAAGAAAATTGGAAAACTAGGACACTGCTCAAGGTGTGAAAATAACATAAGTATAAATACCATCCTCTGCTTGTAAAGTGAATGTAACTGCTTTTTTGTCACTTTGCTAATTGCTTTAGAGGAGCCTTGATGTTGTAGCTATGGCAGAAAGTAAATATGTGCTTGTTAGTACCTTAGAAGGAACCTTAATTCTTGTGACAAAAAAGAGAATTAATCTGTCTGTGTTTGCTGTACCTTTTTTATGATGAATTATGTCTTGTGTCAACAAGTTGCTGTCCTCAGGCTATAGATTTATCGAGACGTTCATGGTTCATTAAGTCCATGAAGTACAGTCAGAAGCAAAACTAGCTTCGTGTTTTACCTACTTGTGTGTTTTCATCCTTTAGTCCTATCCCAGGTGAAGTGGATCAATAAACAGGCTGCACCGGCTGCCAAAGTGTGATCTTACCTTTTCAGATAGATTTTTTTGATGCCTGTTTTTCTTATTGGAGCTCAGAAGTGTTAAAATCACCACAGAAGAAAATAGACTCTTTTTAAAAGTTGTTCCCCTGTAGTAGTTTAACATCTAAAACTTTATAATCTTTCTGAGAGATTGTAACTTCTGCCAATGTCAGTGAGTGTTCACATATATTGCAGCAGTGTCATGGGTACATTTGCGACAGTTGCCTGCATAAATATATACTTGTCACTTGGCAATAACAGTTCTGATTGCCCTAATTATTTGGTTGCTTTCTTCCATCATTGGTGATATCATGCAGTGGCATCCACTGTAACTCCTCTAATATAGTCTTTATTGATCTATTTCTTTTTCATTTCCCTGCTTAGAATATTTCCCCTTCTTTTTAGATGTTCTACTATCTCCCAGCATCACTTATCCTTTCCTAATCAGTTAGAAATTAATTAATAAATCTATGATGCCTTTTTTTTGTATCCGCTTGGTGTTTAACAGCTGTGAAGATCAGCTCATGCTAGGCAGGAGCTGAGACACTGTCAGCCTAGTTAGGAACTCTGGTCTCTTTGGGCAGGGCCAGTGGCAGTGTGACCTTGTTGCCATTCTGGCAAGAGGAGCTGCTGCCACAGGTAAGAACTGCAGGTCCTCAGCCCCCAAGAGCAGATGAGTTGAGTACAAGTGGCACAACATTTGTTTTGCAATGAGCTCTTGAAAAAGCATTGGAAAGGTATGGAAAGCTAATTAGAATTAGCAAACAAGGAAGAGTTGTCTTGAGAATTTTTAGACTGGGGATAATTGTATGGCCCCATATATGTCTGTAAATAAGACCATGATTTCTGCTCAATCTGGCACATACTATCAGGTGTTAAACTTCACTGCAGCAGATGACATTGTGTCTTACTTTTTACTTTTTTCCCCCTCTCTTAGTCATGCTGAAGAAACTCTGTACTGTAACTTTTGCATCACTGTTAAACCTCAGGGCCTTTTAAGGGATTACAGTACAATAGTTTTCATACTAGGATAAAACAATTTTAAGTTAGAATGGTTAAAAGCCATTTTAACAAAGGAATAATTACTGAAATTATAAAATAAAAATAAGTTTTACTTGCAAGGTGCTGGCACTCTGTTTTTGCAGATCGCTCAGACCCTAATATCAAAAAACATCTTGCTTTAGTTACAAAGTGTGTAAACCTCAATGAGGTTGTTATACCCCTTTAATTCCCCCTGTACCCCCGTGGAAATTGAGTATTTACTGTAAAGTTAAGAGCATGCTGAGCACTTTACTGGGGCCTCAATATTTTAAATTGGATGGGGTCGGCCATGCTGTCTCTCTGCTCATCTCTGTCCCACGCACTTTCTGTCAACTTGCCTATTCTTACTGAATTATATCTGATTTCACATGAAGATTGAGATGAGCTGATGAGAATCAGTCATCTATAAGTGATGGCTAAGTTTGATTATGCTGTTTCTGACAATTATTTCTTTAAAGATGTCAAATTTGTTCTGTAAACTTCAAGTGAATTATGGCTGCCTTTGTTTAATTGGAGCAGTTAGCCTGTCGGCTATTGCAGCTGCTGTTTAAGAAACACTTCTGTTATGAGGTTGAAGTCTTGCAGGCAAAAGCGGATTGTTCCTCTAAGATTTTAGAGGGTATCTGACAAGGCATTACGTGCCCAGTGTTATAAGGAATATATAGCACTTTGAGAACTTCAAATGCTGTGTGTGACCCGTAGGTGTTATGGTAAAGTACCAGCCAATGTTCATCTGGCAGATTTAGTAAGCAAATATCTCCACTAATGAAATAGGATCATTTCTCATACCACATTTCTTTCCCCTTTGGGACTTACTCAAACCTCACGTTGTCTCTAAATTATTAAATTAGGTCTTCCTTGATCATCCAAAGGTCATGGCGCCTAATGTGCGTTAATGTGATGGAAGTGTCAGACACAATTAGTTTCAGTAGTAAAACATGGGTTTATAGCCGTAAATGCAATAAATTACCATACTGTAGACTGCTGTAGTCAGGGAAATTTCTGCACCATTAAGGTTTGATGAGGAAGTTCATGTGCTCTTTAGGTAGGAATGGGGAGCACTGGGTAGAAGGTGGTGAGACATGCTTCACTGCCATGATTGCTATCATTCCTCGTTTGAGAGATTATATATCAAGTGGATATATAACCTCAAAATTCCACTTTCCCTCTTAGGGAAAGCCAGGCAGCAGGTTTTATACTGCTTGCATATTCTCTGTGCAGGTATCTTTATGCTGAGAACATTCCAAGACACATTTTAGGCATCAAAACCTCTTTAATCTTGATGTTGAGAGAAGGGTGCATGCTGTCAGAAACAGATCTGTTCCTATGCAACTTGCCACTGAAATTTCAAACTTCTGCCATGAAAAATTTAGCTATAAATAGCTGTGGATGATAGAAGAGGGTAACTCAGGAGGGAGTCGTAAAACTGTCTAAATTGGTATGTTCTGTAGTCTGTCTAATGTAGCAAGATTTTACAATTAACTTGACTGTATCATATAACCCCGTCTGTAGCAGGATGGGATGGGGTGGGGGTGGGGGAGCCACCCTACTACCAGATAGGAACAGATAAGCAGGAGAGAGATTGATAAATTTTAATTGAAACTTGTGGTAGCTTTGCTGTTGAAAGATGAAAAGCAATGCCTAGCTACAGTAAATACCACTGATAAACCAGAGGCACGCTTGTACAAGCCCATTTCCTTTTACAGTGTGTCATGACTTTTTCCAAACTTGGAAAACATAAACAGAAATAAGTACTTTCAGTAGCAAGGATGTAAACAGTTTTTCCCTTATGAAAAGTGAACCTTCTGGAAAAAATATGTGCCCTCTTAAGTGGCAATTCAGTGTTTGCAATAGTCCTGCATTATTCATCGGTAGTTGTCTCTCGTGGGTTGTGGACTCAGAATGGAAAAAGAGGCTTCCACTTCTCTAAGGGAAATGGAGGGACTGTGCTAAATGGTTTGAAAGAATTTGGCCAAATTTAGGTGTCTGTCTTCCTCTGACAGAGGACTTTTGCTTGAGTGCAAAAATGAAACCCTCCAATCAAAGCCTTCACATCTGGCAGTTGGTGAGAAGCAAGCAAAGTTCTCACCACTGTCCAGTGGTTCTTATCTGTGTCATGCAATTTTCAGGGAAAATATGCTGAAATATTTGGATGACACAAATAATTGGAGGAATATCTAATTCTGAGGCAAAAACATCTATAAAAAGTAGAGAGCAGTAGACAAATCAGAAGTGAGACTGAAACAGTAAATGCCACAGAGGTTCCTTAGAAGCAGGTAATCAGATGCATAAATCTAAGTTCAGAGAGTGCTGGTTAGGATGAAAGTGAAGAATTGATGTAAGGAAAGATATCATTTGAGAGTCAGTATCAAATTGAATTTGACTGTAATTCAATACTGCCATGAGCTGCTCAAGTATATAAAGAGCAGAACGTGGTGCAGGAGAACTGTTCCCACCATGGTTCAAGTACACCTGGAAAACATGTGCTGTGGTCTCTGCACCCTTAAAAATAGTTCATGAGACTGCTACAGCAAGATGGAAACTAAAACCTGAAAGATACAATCAAAGTAAGAAAAAACCCTTTTCCCCTCACTTGTGTAAAGTGCCTGGCCCACTACTGCCACTGTATAACGTTAGAAAACAAGACATGCAAAGTCAACCAGTAGTACAAGTTCATACTGCTTAAAAAAAAAGACATTGTTCTTTTCTTTTTCATCCAAAAATGAATGAAGCTTCAGAAGTGCTGAAGAAACCCAGGTCTTTCCTTGAAGCTTTTGGAGTATTCCCTTCTAACTTTTAGTTTTCAGTTCAGTAAAAAAGCAATCTGAATATAGAGCATAGGAAAAGAACCTGCTACACTGACAAGAAAGATGTTCACCAAGTCTTTCAAAAGCCATCAGAAGTTGCAGATGTTAGTAGCAAATCCATTTTTTAAAACAAAAAGAATTAGCAGATAGTTTCTTCTGAAGGCATATTAAACTATTTGTTTATAGTTGGAATATTTGCTGTGGAAAGCTTTAACCTCTCATTTTGAGTGAGAAATACATAATGCTAGTCCAAACTCCAAACTTTGTGGTAGACATCACTGGTTTTTATTTTTATTTTATTTTTTTCATTTTAAATGTAAATGCTACACATAAAGGGAATTAATTTTTTAACATTTTTACTAAGCATGTGGGTTTTTTTTTTAAAAAAAAATCAAGAGGCCTACACAGATCATAATAAAGCCCTTAACCTGATGTAGTGTTTCATCAAGTACAGATCTCACTGGCTTTAATATGACGATTCTGGGATTTAAACGTTAAATGTATGTACAAGCAATTTGCAAACTTAAGGCTATGTTAGAGATATCTGAACTGATTTGTTGTTAGTGATTTGATTTCTGTGCTGTTATAAAGGTGTTCGGGTTTTTTGCCATAATATGTTTTATGGTTTTTAATTTAAAACTGTGAAATACCTACTAAAGAAAGGGCTGCTAGGTATGGAAGAGAAAATGTATTATGATTGTGATCACCTTTTGTTTATGACATGAGTTATAGACAGTTCTTTCCTGTGCAGGTCAGAGAATTTGAGTTTGCTTTCCTACAAGTCAGCACATAGTCTCATCACCCCTGTTTTTCTAGGCAGAGAAATCAAGGCACAGAGTCTGAAAGCAACTTATCCCTGCCCTGTGCCTGGAAATGCATTTCACTGTCTGAATCTGACCTATACACAATGTGCCCTGCAGAATCTCCTAAATCCTGACTGGATTTAGGAGGTTTGTTCCTCCTAATCTCAACCTGGATTGTTCAGTGCCAAATCAATAATCAATGCTGTTATCTGCAGTTCCAGAAAGGCTGTTGTTCTGCTGGGGCTCAAAGATTGAGATGGTTAGCTTGTAGGGACAAGCGTTGGTGGTTTGAGAGATTAGAGATTACCCCAGCTCCAAACAGGTGGATGTGTAGTCCATGACATCAGAGACCTCACATTCAGAAATGCCCCATGACATAGATCTACATTTATAAGCTTGCTATTACAGTTATTTTTTCATCTCAACTAACTTCACACGTAACAAGTGGATAGACTAAAACCTGTAAACATCTGACAGCATTCTGGCAGGTCTGCAGGAAAAAAGTCCCCTGAGAAAAAACTATATCCTACGTGTTAATGATACAGTGCATAGGAATTGTTAATGCCGTCCTGTTTAGGGGATTGGCACCAATTTGTAAGGTCCTTTACTAGTCAGGGTTTTGCATGATTTTATATATGCAAGGTGAAACCTGTTGAATCACCTTGTAAAGTACCCCTTGTAATACTGAGATCAAATTCCTGATGATTTATGCCTTCTCTTTGCATTCTGGCTTTGAATTGGTTGGTTACCTTCTTAGGAGATAAGAGTTTGTTACATTTGCTTGTGGCATTTTTGGTCTTAACCTGCAGTTTCCTTCCAGATCCACAGATTGTTTTGAAGAGGCCAATGAAAAATTAAGGACAAGGTATTGCTTACAGTCTGTAGGCTGAAAGGTTATCGTGCAGGAATCCAGCATAACTGAAACATGTTAAGGAATCTGTCAATCCAAATATGCTGATATCAGTGCGCCTAAAACCTTGACCTCGTTCTTGCAACTTCTTATGAAATGTATTTCTTCAGTTCTTTCAGTGTCATGTGAACAGTACAGAGAAAAAAAAAAAAAAAAGCATTCTGATGGTACTTCTGGGTACTCAGGGAAACCTTTCCCAGTAACTTTTCCAGTTTGTATCATTTTAAAAGTACTTTATGTTTCCAAACCCAGCTGCAGGCTGGCCCCAAGGTGCTCAAAACTTGGCTGAAGTCTGTTCCATAACCTCAAAAAAGACTTTCTAGGAAGTCTGCCCAGATTTTGACTTTCATCTTTTTGTGATGAAAGTTGAATTAAAGTAGCCTTGCTACTTTATCTATGATCTGGAGTTCATTAGGTCAGGTTTAGTGGTTTGCCCTCTCTGTGACCAAATATGATATTCTTCTTGCTACTAAGGTGTCCTTAAACCTCACCAGCTGTTAGAGGGGCACAGCAGAATGAGTTCTCTGTAGCTGTCCCATTCCCCACACTGCAGTGCCTGCGGCACAGCAACAGTACTATTCCTTTACTTCTTTTAGGAAGTGAGGATTGCAAAGGGGAGCTTAAGACTGCAAGAAAAAAGCAAACTTGGAGGTTTGAACGAGGCACAGCATGGATTTTTAAGTCTGCTCCTCTCAGAGCTGCGTTTTGGCACTCTGACTCTTGGCCAGCGTATGTCCCTGTTGAGCAGAAGGAATCATTCAAGCAATCTGTGCTAAGACTTGTCAAAATAGAAAGGCAGCTATCTTACCCTGTTTTTGTCCTAGGCTTTACACTGTGTTTCCTGCTAGCAAACTGGGAGAAGGGAAGGCAGGCATTTATTTTTATGGTAATTGAGATTATTGATTAGATATATTCAATATTTTACATATTTTCATTTATGAAATTAATATTTTTACATCATTTGAGTCTCAAGAGAAAAAAGAGCTGGTGATAACTTTCATAACAGTAGAGTCTCTCTAGCATAATTGTCTTTCGAGGCGATGTTAGTACTCTTTTTAATTAGTTGCCTTTATGATCATGATTTGGTGTGTGTCTCTTAATCCACAGGATCTCCACAAAATGGGATCAAACTCTTGTCCTATGGCTCCTAGCTGCATTGCATTGTATTATAATCACCTTCATTATAAGAAAACTTCTTAATTATTCTCAAAATACTTTGAAGTTGAGAACATCACTGTTAGAAGTTGAAATATATATATATGGTATTTTCCCAAGTGGCATAGAAAAGAAACCGAGCAGGGTGATGCTGGAACATATAGTGCTGTTTATCTTGAAGAGTTTTCTGATTTCAGGGAGCAGAGTTGTTGACTGGAAATGAGATCTTGTAAATTAAACTCCCTGTGCTGCAGCTAATGAGCCATAGGGAATACCCTTAATCTCTGTGCGTTTTTCCTTTTGATAAAATAAGAGTAATGTGACCACAGAGAAGGACTATGAGGCTTAAATCATATTTTCACAAAGCACTTGAGGATTCTCTAAAGAAGGGTGAGTGTAGATGTGATTATTCATTATTTCATTGTTTTAATCTTCTGAAGTGTATGAGTGTTGCTAGATGCTGTCAGCTTGGATGCATATAGGTGTAGTAAAATTACAGATATATTTTCCTAAATAGCAGCAGCATGGGTGTTATGAATCTGCAATGCAAAGGGTGTTGGGCAAGACTTAAGGTTGCAGGTGCAGCAATAGCCATCACAGAAGTGCAAGTGTCATATTGTCCCTGATGAGAGATTCACAGGGTCTTCAAAGAGCCTTAGGAGCCGCTATAGCTGGTCTGTTTTGTTCACCAATTTTCTTATATTTATTCTTTGATCTTTTCATGTACAAGGATTCGTATTTTACCCTTAAATACCCTCTGGGTTGTATTTTATAGCTTGAAAAGTAACTGCTTTGCAAGAAAGCTTGTGTTTTTTGTTGGTTTGGGGGGAGGGGAGTGAGAGAGGGAAACTGTGTGGCTAAGAAATGTCTTTGAGAAATACTTGTGTGATATGACAAAGCCGGCCATTACAAAAATCCTCCTATAAGCTTAGCAAGAAGTGCTCCCTGTTGTTCAGAGGATTGCAACTTTTTAAAAAGCACTCTGGCCTCAGAAAGCAACCATAATAGCCAATACTGACAGATGGTATTAAAGACACAGGCAGGGAACCAACATGGTTTTGGTACTTTACTCCCATTACAAGCTCTCTCAGTGCATGTCTCATGGGTTAATTACTTGAGCTCTCACAGAAGGAATCCTGGCTTCTGGTGCAGCAGCTTGTCACAAGCAACGTGGTAAGAAATCACACACAATTTTGAGCTTGTAGCCTGTGAATGTATGTCACCCTGGTAACCGCTTGCACCTGCAAGCATAAGAGCCAAGGAATTCTAGAGCAATTTTTTTTTTTTTCTTTCTGTAATCTCTGGTGCAACAGAAAATCTTCAGAGGCAAAGCCATATAGAGCAGAACATGGCTTTATTTTGATATTCCACTTGCTCAGTGGGTACAGCCAGGGCACCTAATTGGTTGTCTCTGATTGCAGTGCTAATGTATGTTGGCTAAGAGTCCTTACTGGTTTTAGGTGGCGATTATGGGATTGTTTAGGTTGGAAAAGGCCTTTAAGATCACTTACAATTATAGATCATTATATCTATACTTGATGTATAGGAAACCAATTCAGAGTTTGACAGTAATCACAGCATTTCACTTTTTAGGGTTGTCAGATACTTGCTAAAAAACCCACACTATGGTTTCTGTGGTTTAAGAGCAGCACATGTCAGAAGTACAGTATATCTTTAAAATTCAGAGTCAGTATGCAGCTGATAAACTTGTGTCTTATTGTGCACATCTCTTTCTAGTAAGAATGGTGTTTGTCCTCTTACAAAACCCACTTGAATTGAGGAGCTGGCACTTATGATTTAGATAACTTCAGTGGCTTTGGAGGGAAACTGGCAACTAACACCAGCTGAGAATCTGTTCCAAAAAGTTCTACCAATGAGACATTACTGTTTTGTAACACCTTTCATCCCTCTGTCTCACAGTGATTTGCAAACATTAATTAAGTCTCATAGCACTCCTCTGATGTATGTAAGTGTTGTTAGTCTTCGAGATGTGTGAAATATTCGTGACAAAATTGGAGGCCTTCAGTATTTAGCTCCTGCACAAGCTTAAAGATATTAAGGAGATGTAAAGTTACCTGAAATTAATCTGCACAAGAGAGATCTGTCTGCCTTTTCTTCTTTTTGCATATATCCATTTAAGACAAAATATCTAACATTTGTATATAACCTCCTTGTTACTGGTCCCATTTTCAACAGGAGTGATTGAAGTTCTTTTCAGATAGTTGGAATTTAATTCTTTGTATTTCCTAATAATCCAAATCTCAATAGCTGCTCACTATATAAAAGGAGATGAGGTGAGTGACTCAGCAGCTACTCAAGAAAACTGCAACTTCAGGTAGAATTTATCCAGGCAAAGTTTTTAATATGAAACTGTAGTGAGAGAAGGAATGTGTAAAGCAGGAGAACTTGCTAGTGTTTGGTTTCAATAGGTAATTAAGTTTGGCTTCCTTAAAACTGATTTGCATGTTGTTGTGCAGCTCTAAAATAGTTTTTATGTTTGGCTGATTTAACCTTGCTGTGGTTAAGCTGCACATATTTTCCTGACTGTTAATGGTCTCAAATGTGATATAATTTTTCAGCATAATTGAATAAGCAGCAGGAAAGGAGAGCTATGGTTATAGAAAAAAGTTTTTATTGGTGTATTAGAACTATCCATGTAATCCACAAGGCTGGGATCTCACACGTATGTCTCAAGGAGTACTACAGTGAAACTGATGTTCAGGATAGCGAATGGCTCACGACTGCTGTATTCTATGTAATTCATCACAAATTGCTTTGTGAACTTTGCTCACTATATTAGTTGCAAAACCCTAAACTTACCATTTCAGAAAGCATGTAGTGTGTTGGAGTACTTGGAGACTTTTCTTTAGGAACAGTTGGCTTTCCTAATGAAAATTATTTAAAGAATAAAGAAGCCATGACATTCCTATTTTTTTCAGATCATTTTGCACTATATAAACATTTAATGCTAGTGAACAATGTCCCTTTAGCATGCAATCATATTCAATTGGTTTGGTAAAGCTCTAAAAATGGGATGTTGAATTAGTATGCAGAGCACTGAAACAAAGCTCCAAGCAGCACAATGGTTTTAATAGTCTGTCCTACTGTGTAGCCCAGTGTCCAAAGGAACCCCAGGCCCACACACATGTGCCTCAGAGTTATGGGTATTTGATGGTTATTTCATTTTGCTTTTGGTTAATGGCTTGTGATAATGAAATTTTGTATCATCATCTGATTCAGAAAGCTGTGGATGGTGTGGGAGGAGAGAAGGCTCTGTAGCTGTCTGGACATATGTGTGTGCACAGTACCTTTTAGCCCTTTGTTTTGTTCAGTTGGATTTGTTTGTTTAGTTGGATTCCCATGGATGGAATTTGACGCATTAGCAGAATTCAGGAGACATTATTTTCTCTTTAATATTTTACCAGTAACATTTTCCTATAATACTAATACTCTGTTTGCCATGAAAATTCAGTGCTTTGCATAGTCTTTCAGTGGTTCATAGCGGTAAATATATATATATATATATATATATGTGGTGTTATCCTTCTTATTAATAGAGTGATGGACCAATTTACTGGTCCTGAAAGACCACAGACAGCCTACTGGAAATCAATTGCTGATTTCTGCAAGTCAGAAATTTATAGACTAGCAGAAGGCTTATTTGACTTATGTAGGCTGCAGTGTCCAGCTCTAGAGGTGATCTCAGACTGTTATCCACCAGATATTTCGGCACCCATCTATCTCTGTAAGGGACTGCATAATGACAATTAAATATCGTTTTCCCATCTTGGAACTATCAGTTGATTCTCCTGAGAAAGATAGATTGGAAATTACCTCAGAGGTCACACTATAGACCTAGGGCCATCCTGCTGAAATGTTCTGCTGACTCACCCTGGTAACCAGCCCAAGTGAAAATCACAGTTCTGCAAAGGAATGGTGGGGGGAAGGGGGGAGGATAAAACAAGGAGACATGGTTCTCAAATTGAATGGAAGCCTGATATATCACACCCAGCAGCTACAGCAGCACCTTGAGTGCGGGTTTTTGGGGGTAGAAGGAACAAAATGGTGTATTTTGTCACTAAATTTTCAGAAGTGGAAGACTTGAAACAAGTTTTAAGTATGGCATCTTTTCAGCTCCCTGGTATATCGAAGAGGCTGTCACCTAAGCAAATGTTAGGCAGGGAAGAGCAAATAAAATATATTTTGCAGCTGTTGACTTTAAACAGCAAAAAGGTGGGAATTTTAGTTTCTGGTCAGGTACACATAATAGGCATAATGTTGTATTATGCAGTAATCATTAATTTGAAAAAGAAGAGTGTTGTGTTCGGATCTAATCTAGTTAGGATCAGCTCCCTTTTTAGATACTACTGTATTTTAAGAAGGCAATTTTTCAACTCTCTGCTAATGTAATTTATCACCTACATTCAAGGCTCTGACAAGATACTGGCTCTTGTGTTATGCATAGTAATTGCTGCTGCCCTCTTTGGATTTACTTACTGTGTTCCTTCAATAGCTGGAGTAGTTCTGCTCCCAGATCTGCTTTTCTGGCAAGAATATTGTAGTGAAACAAAAGTGTCATAATTTTTCATCACATGCAATATATACAGTCTGTGATTTTTTTTTCCTTTTTATAAAATAAGACTTATAGAGACTTTGTATAAAGTGTGCTATATCCTCAGAATAAAAAAGGTAAAGTTGGTGTATTAACTAAACAGAGGAATGATCTTTAACAGGGTGATTCATTAGGGATGAGGTACAAAAAAGCAGGCAACCAGGTCTTTGACTAAAGGCTACTTACCCTACCAGTGACTGCTTTATGCATAATTAAGGCAGTTTCTTTACAGACTTCAGTTTATGCAGAATTATTACAAATACTCAATATTTGTGCAGTTTGTTTACATGTCACTTCATTATAGGCTCCTTCAGCTTTTTCATGCTCTGTAGGATATAGAAGGCATAGTACTAACAGATTTAGCCACAGTTAGAGGTCTAAGTTAAATTTCTCATCTTGAGAATATCAGCCTTACAAATTATCAAAAATTTACTGTTTCAAAATTACAATTTCTAGTTATGTATAACTTTGAGAGGTCAGAAAATTAAAACACAGCTTGGTTTTGATACATTAGTAACCTAAAAGCTGTCATCTAATTTAATTACAGGATACCAGCTACCCTTTTTGGCTGTAGGAATTACCGTTGCAATACTTTCAGAGCAGTTTTGTTTCATTGCCACCCAGGCAAGTTCCATGTTTTAGAAATTTCACTGGAAGACAATACTCACACAAAATATTACATACAAGGAATTATATAGAAGAAACTTCTTCAGCTGAATATTTCTATCAGTTATAAATGCCCTGAGAAATTGTGTGTGGTTTCCTACAATGCATCTTTTAAAAGTGAATCTACAGAGTTCTTGTGGATCCTATGGATGATGGTTAATTAAAATTCTTTTGGATTCTTGCTATTTCAGATGCTCACATATGCAGAGAGAATTTACAACCTCTCTGTTTATTGCTGAAAGTGAAGTTCTCGTGTTAGTAAAACAGAGATCCAGAAATAATTGCAGTCTCATCATGAATATGAACATCCAGCTGGGGTTTAAAATCCCAGTGTCAGAGCGCAAAGGGTAATACTTTAAAGCTGAATTATCATTAGTGACTTGAACCTCCACACTGTGGTAGGTACAGAGTGTCTATTCTAGTTGGAAGTTAAAGGAGCAAAAGAAGAAGGAAATAAGCAAAGCTTCTGAGAAAGTGGCCCGGAAAACTTTAAATGTGTTTGTTCAAGAAGATCTTGTGCCTAACACCCTAGTTATACAAAATCATTTTCCTGTGATTTGTATAATCAAGATTAGCAGTACTCTAATCTCCTCTTCTCCTCTTGAATTTGGTGGTGTAGATACATATGTTGACTTGAAAACCGTTCTGTTCCATGCTTTATAGTCGTCTGACATTTATCAGCTCTGTGCTGCAAGAGAAACAAAATTGTGCATCAGTTTTGCATTACTAAACTTTGTCTAAACAAACATTCAATTTTTTTTTTCTACCAGGTAGGTCAACAGAGCTGTGGAGACAAATATCTTCTGAATTAAAATGTTAAAATGGATACATTTCCATTAATTAGGTGTATGTGCATATGCTAACCTACACTGTATATTGTTAATGGGGAAGGTTTTGAAGACCACCACCTTTATCAGAGCATTTGCTTCATCTGTCTGTGTTGTCAGCTAGGACTGTTTACTTCTGTAAACTTGGTTTGAAGTAATTGCTCTCTTGATAACTACAGACATTCCTCATCATCTGACAAAGCAGTCACAACTGACAGCTTGGCCAAATAAAGGAAGAAGAAACAAAAAGAAGTGACAGGTTCTAGGAAGGTTCTCCTGTATGCAAATCAGTTCAGAAAATATGTAGGTCCAAAGGTAGAAAAAAAGCATTTGGTCCTTATGCAATATTAAATACATCTGAGATTTCACAGGTAGAAAGATGATTTAATCCGAATAAGTAGTTTTTGTAAAACTATTTCATATGAATCTACTCTAGTAAGATTTATTTTCTGTGTTTTAATAAATAAATAAAAGAACAAAAAACAGAGCAAGCTAACTAATAATAGGACATCGAAAGAGCTACTATTACTTCATCTCTGGATACCTGTGAATTTCATTGAGAATGTACATTTTGACCAGCTCTTTCTCTTGAATGCTTGTTGCATTTGATTTTTCAATTTACTTCTGTTAACTTCTGCCACCTTGATTCTGCAGTCAGATTCATCTGGAGTTGACATGAAGGCATTTGACTCCTAAGATCTTGTATTCAGCACATTTTTAATCCTCTATCAAGTATAATTTTAAATTCTTGATATTTAAAATACTAAAGCCAGAATTTGAGGGAAGAAATGACCTTGTAGAGATTCTTACATTAATTTTACTGTATTCAAGAGTAGCCATGAATGTGATCTCCAAGCATATATAGAGAATATGGATTTAGTTTTGTAAGTCAGTAGCTACTAATCCAGATAAGCATAGTTTACTTTCTTGTTACCCCCATAAGGAAAAAGAAGGAATCCAAACAGCTGTGCTTGAAATAACTCTCACCTGTGTTTCTAGATTTCCTGATACCTATGCATTGATCATAATGTGTGGTCTAGTACTGGTCTGTTTTAATGTGTGGCTGACAGTGGCTTTTAGGAACAACTGGAAAAAAAAACCCCAAGCTTCATATGTGTATCATCTTTCACCAAGTTAAATTCTGTGTAATTAATCTACTACATGCAACTCTTCAAGTTGGAAACCTCTCCTGAAAAGGGCAGTGCCATCCATAGATAGGGTGCAAGCAAAATACTAATAAAATTCAACCCTTTTAGACTTTGAAGACCTCTGACACAGTGCTCTGTAATAACCTAAAAAGATTCTGTTATCAGGGTACCTTTCTAAACACTGAGAGTGCAGTTTTTAAGGATTTATGCTCATGTAAAATAAAACTTGTACCAGTGCTTTTTTTACCTTATGGCTGGGACGGTGAAGTAGCAGTTGGATTCCTGTCTTTCCAGGAATGGACATCTCCATCCTATAGGAAGGCATGTAGGTAGTTCAAATGGATGTTGTTGGGTGTTTTTCAGTGAATAATCAGTTCTTGAACCATAAACCAGATTATGATCTCTTGTCTTTCATACATAGTATAAAACCAAGAAACTGATGGGTCACTGAGGATTGTATAGCAAATTTTGCAAATGTAGTCTTGGATTGATACTGGTGGCACTGTTATTTTCACTGTCTTGTAAAATTAACACTGAGGTTATAATTAATGCTCTATAGTGTTATGAAAAACTGTTGACAATTTTTAAAATACTAATATATTACACCTTGTTCTAGATTAATGGAAACTGTTCGGGAAGGAGAGTATCATCCTTGTTTAAGAAGGAACTTAAACTGGGTGCCAGTTTAGTTATATAGCTAAGAATAGTACTGGGCATTACATCTAGTGGAAGGTCACATCATAAGGGAAATAAATCCATATGTTTTGGTGGGAAGCTTAGACCTCTGAACGGGATTTTGACTTTGGGTAAGATGGCACAAGATCAAGTGGAGATGCTTTGGATTTCATCAGAGTAAATGAGATAAAGACTGACCTGGAGCATGAGAAATGTCCTGTAACTGCTTGCTTCCTATCAGATGTGGTACTTTTCATTCCTTTTTTAATGAATGTATTCTATGGTAAACTTCTTCGTTTGGAAGCATCTTTTTTTCAAGGGCTTCTTTATGAAGTGCAAAGGCATTCTCTCTGCCTTGTTACCTACGTTCCATTCACAGCACATAAAATTATGACACTTTATTCTTTATGTAAATGCATTACAAGGAAGTAAAGCAAATAAAAAGTAATGAGAAGACGAGCTTTGGTGCTGTGGGAGGAATACAGTATTTCAGTGAAACAAGTGACAGCCAATAACGCTGCCCTGTTTTATCTTTTTGAACACATTTTACATTTCATTCTAGTGCTCTGCATTAATTCACATAATATGCCTGTTGATAACAGGTTTATTTAAAACTCATTAAAAGCTACAGAAAAATGAGATTTGCATTGGAAAAAATGTCTTTAGAACGCTCTGCACTTTTACCCTTTTCTCCTTTTTCCAGCAAAAGGCTAATATGGCAGATGTCAATCAAATTTCAGTTGGCATTGCTTGTCAGTATTTCTTGAAAGCCTCTGCATAAAGGAATCAGACTCAGGATCCAGGTCTGCCAAGCACAGGAAGGCTGGGAGCCTGAGGCAGTCTTAACTGCCATTACTAGGAATTGGAAACCACTTCAAAGCACTCCAACACCCCAGAGAGGCCTCGTGGTCCAGTGAGTCTTGGTTCTGAGCAGGTGAGACCTTGGTGCTGTTTGGAGATGCCTGGCTGTCAGCACGTGCTCTGCCTCTCCACCACAGCTCGCCCCAGTGCTTGACACTGTTGTGCAATCCCCTCCAGCAGCAGCAATGTAGCTTTGGGTTTTTTCCTCCTGCCCACTTCCTTATGGCTGTTTTTCTAGTTCTGCCCACGAGGAGGCATATGAGGAGGAATTGTTGCAAATTTGGGGATGTGGATACCTACCCATTGGAAATTAGGGTTGAAAAGCACGTATAAAAAATACAGTATGTTAGTCATGACAAAGTATATAATGGCCTCTTCCTTGTAGCTGCTCTACGGTAAATCTTCCACTATTTATTGTGTTATTTACACTCTGGTGTATTTATTTAACCTATATCATGAAGCTTTTTCATAGGTGACACCTAAGCGGATGTCACTCTAACCTCCATAACTCTAAATGCGCTGCAACATGTTTAACCTGTTTGCCTTATCCAATCTATCACATTTATTTATGGCTTTCCCGTGACACAGTATAAAGCAATGGTTGCCACAGGATCTGCAGCAGTTGTGAGCCTCAGCCACAGTGAGCTGTCACTGTACTGTACAGGGGCAGGGGGACAGCAGGGGCAGCTCCCCTGGGACAAGCCCTGCTGTCTCCACAGTCAAGACATCAGCTTCCAGCTGCACAATGGGTTTGGGGTAGTCTCTGCACCATGGTTTCTGGAGATCAAATCATTGGATATTGTCTGCAAGGGATAAATACGGTTTGCTTTTGAAATGACTAGGTAGAAAGTTGTTAGCTCTTCACTGGCAGCAGAGGTGTTTTGAGAATGTGGTCTGCAGGCTGATCGGCACAGCACTCTGGGACCTTTCAGTAGGTCAGCAGTAAAAAGTCAGGCTTATTAAGGAGCACGGGGAAACGCATTTCTCTCTCACTTGAAACCTGGCTACTGACATGAGTGTTTCGTTGAATCACAGAGCAAGCTAGTACTGAGCTGTTGGTATTTAACCAGGTAAACATCTTCCTTGGGACAAAGGAGGAGAGGCTGTATGTTGAGTGTTCCTTCCTCTTCCTAGGAAACTGTTTTCTGTATAACCTGTGGAATTCTTTTCCCTTTCTTCTTTGCTTCCACAATTAGGGGTGACCGCAGCTGCCTCCATGCTGCTGCCTCCAGTTTGGTGTTACCAGCTGAAGTACCAGGAGAGTAGGTGCTTTTTATTAGTGAAAGATAAAAGTATTACACAGGTAGTACTGAAACAACTACTTTGGAATTTATGAGTCCTAGAAAGTGGGACTAAAGTTAATGAAAGGTCAAGAGCAGTGTTTTTTTGTAGAATTCCTTCAGTATGGTAGTGCTTAAGAACAAGCACTGAACCCTAAATAAAGGACTAGGGTAGCTTAATAAAGCATATCCTTGGACAAGAGAAGTTAGCTGAAGAGGCAGATGGATCTCAGGCAGTCGTATCTATGTCCTTACTATTTCCATACTACTTGTGGCTGTACAGTATGTAAGGATGTAACAATAGTGATTTATCTTTTGTTGTGCAAGGTGACTATCAAACATACTGCATGAAACTGTTGTAATTATCTCCCCGGAAGGATAAAAAGCAAATTAAAACTCATAAGGGAGTGCCAGATATTTTTGAAATTGGACTGCTTTCACTTCCATAATCTATGAGCCTCTGACTTGTGAAGTTATTGAGTAGATGCTTATGCAAAAGTGAGAAATTAAGAGCGATATCGTACATATCCACTAAATTATTGAAGGTTCTGAATTATTTTCTCAATGGAATTTTCTCATGTGAATAGCATGTTTCAAGTCTTGAGCTCAACACTGCTATGTCTTACACAATCAACAGCATTTTAAAATTAATATATTGACCTTAGATGATGTGTATGATCTCTTTAATACACATAGATCTGATATTTTTTTATACTCTTCACTACTAAATTTCTTATTTGTGTTACGCTTTCAGCTCTGAAGAACCCCGTTCTAAGTGAATTAATACATATTACAGCTACCCTTCATATCTTCTAGTGTACTTCACCTTATTCCTTTGCAATAATAAATTCTGGTTGCATGGCTTGCAAAAATTACTCGAGGTGCATGTACAGAGATTGGCTAAGCAAATTGTTCCAGAGCTCTTTCAACTAAGAGGGAGGGATAAAAAAAGACAGTCTGTCAAGGAGTGCCTGTACAAAGCAGCTGAGAAAAGAAGCTACAGGAAGAGGGAGCTGCTGAGGTTTGATAAGAAGCCCAGGAGCTACCCTTGGGAACCTGTGAAAATAGATGAGTTGGAGTGAAAGTGATGACAATGTGGAGACTGAGAGAAAAACTTCAGGGAACTTTTTTCCTAGGACACAGATAAAATTGGTTTCCTTTTTCTAAAGGGATGTAGAAGGCTAAGATGATTAGGTCTGGAATAGGGATCCCAAAACAATCGTCATCTTAATGTCTGTTTTTCAGAAGAAGGTCATTTTGTGAATGACAAGTACACCCACAAAATATCCACTGAATAACCCAAACATCTCAGTCCTAAAAATCGGTGTTTCTTGCAGTTCTTCAGAGAAATTAAGTAGCTTGTACACATGCCCCAAGCAGTCCCAAGCTGTAAGTGCAGGCTAGAGGTGATGTATTTTTTATGAGAGTTAAAATATTCATACGTAGCAGCTGAGCTGGCTACAGACTGAAAACTGCTTTCAACTAGAAAACCCTGCCTGATAGGCAGGTTAAAAGCCCAGACCACCATATTGTGTTAGCATGTGTACCATTCACAGATGCTAGCGTCATCTGCCAAGTTTCTAATCCACTGGCGGACCCTTCTGTCTGATGTCAGAGTCCTTCAGCTGGTTTGTGTGTTGAATTGATTTATAACTTCTTGACGTCAAGCCTAACATTATGTGTGTTTTATGGGGTTTTGGTGGATGTACCAGCAAATTTGCTATAACCACATTTGTGTCAAAAGTTTTTTCCTTAGTTTAGCACTGTTGTACGGAGGAAGCAAATTCTGGATGCTGGGATGTGGCAGGAAATCTTTTGTTTCGCTTCCATTTTATGCAAAATAAAATATTCTGGATTTTAAGCCAACTTCTCAGGATTTTTTACTGTTTATACATGTCATTCACAAGAAAACCTTCCACTGCTTTGAAAGTAATTGTGTTTGAGTTTGTAAGTAATTGAGTTTGAGTTTGAAAGTAATTCAGTTTGAGTAATTCAGGTTTTGAGTTTGACAATGCCACAATTTTGGTGTGGGTTTTCATGGCATTGAACTATCTTGCTAACAGACATCATTTAAAGTGTCTATTTCAAATCTGACTTTGTTTAGCATTAGTTTCTGATGACTAGTTATATATTTTTGTTGGCTAGTCAGATAGCATTAGAAGGAATCTGTGACACAAATGGATCTGAGATATGCAGGTATTTGAGAAAGAAAACACAGATGGAAACCTAGTTTCCAGTTGTGGTGTAGATTCAAATAGCTGCTTTTGTCTGTTCTTCAGCAGCACAAATAAGGAGGAATTCCAGAAAAGTCACCTGTGCATTTAAGGGGTTTAATTCCTTTTAGTATGATGCTATTTTAATAAATCCATGTCTGCTACAGATTAATGTTTTTATTCTTTTGCCATGCTCTGACAAAGATATAATTCCCTAACTGCCAGTGGCACTTTTTGGGGGGTTGCCTTGGCTTGCTTGTTTGTTTGTTTGGGATAGAATTGAGGAAAAGAACCCCAGAACTCTGACCTAAAGTCCAATTTTACAGATTGGGAGGTAAGATTTGAAGTATTTTTTCTTTCTTCTGTTCTTTAAAAAGGTAAGAAATGGAGCTTCACTAAGACCAAGGCACTTCTCAGTGTCTCACAGAAGCAAGCACTGAAATGTGCTTTCTGTCATGGGGCACCAGTCACTCATCCTTGTTTACCTAAAAACCTTTCTGGATACCTGTGTACCTATATTCAGGGACATTTCTGAGTGACATCTAAGGAGACTAATAGTATTAATTTAAGAAAAGAGTTGTACTGATAATGTTGGCCTGCATTATGGGGATAAAGTGTTTCTAAATGAAATCATGTGGAGAGAGCTTAATTTTTTTTTGCCATGTTTTTAATTAATCAGGATGCTTTCAATATTGTCTCCAGAATAAATGGCATTAAGCCAGTGTAAATAAATACAATTACTGAGAGGGTTTTGTAATTGAACAGACAATTCATGTATGATTAAACCCCAACTTTCTGCTACATTTATTTTTTAGACATTAGTTTTAAATTGATTTTTTAAATTAATTTATTTTGGTTTACTCAGTATGACCTAATTTATCATTCATGTATGGTGTCAAATCTTAAAGGATGTACTTGGAAAGCTGTAAAAAAAAATAAAAATGAAAAAGATTATGTTTAATCTTTGTGTTTCTGAATTCCTAAATGTATGTTTATGTAAGTAGTAGGGGAGAGAAGGCGCTTCAAGAAATTTCAGCACAGAAACATGCAAGTCTGACAAAATGGCAGCTGGTTTGAATAGGTTTTAGTGTTTAGAAGAGCTAGTATCTTTCGAGATATAGCAGGAGTATCCAATTTCCATCGACAGTAATTATGAAAAGCCACCATTTAACCTTTTTCTTAATAGCCTGAAGTTGTACCTTGGCTCTATATCGCAACAGAAATATGGACTATAGCTGTGATAGACTGAAAAACTACTGCTGAATTTCCCCGTGTCAAATGACCCCCCTCCTACTTTAAGACCAGGTATTTTTCAAGAGTAGTGTCTGGTTACTGTGTTGATTACAAACTGCCAAAAAAGCTACAGACTGCAGATAGTCATCTCAGCTTTCAAGGCAAGTGCTCAGGAAAGCCACTGGAATAGCAACACTACAGGCTTTGTTGCAAAACCTGATTTAAAGCAGGAACCAGCCTTTCAAGTTTTTCCTCTTTGTTCTTCCTTTGTTCTTTGCAAATAACGTTGAAAGAAAGGCTCAAAGATCGGAAGTTTTTTTTCTCATTCCTGTCGACTGTTGACTTTGCTGCCAACTGCAAAAACTGTTGGTGTTTCAGGAATAGGAGCAGTATGCAGATATGTAGGCATGTTGCAACTGACCCAAAAACCAATTTAATTCAAGTCCCGGTCACCAAATTCTCGGGAGTCAATGTCATCTAGATTTGTACTGGTGGTTCTGCTGGAAAACTTCACAATCTGTCTAGTTCCTGGAAGAACATCATGCTTATAAGAAGCAAGTACTTCCAGCACAAAAGCATCCTCCCGTTCTACACTGATACAGACATAAGGTTATTATGGAAAATGTAGGAAGTTGCAGCAGACCAAACGTTAAGCAGGTAATGCAGACTGATACAATGAATTGTATACATGTCCTTTAGAATCTGTTTCCTATGCAACTCGGGTATCTGCAAAGCTGCTGTTGCAATTGCATGTCTTCAGAAAGTGGATTTTAAGAACAGTGCTCTATTGGGGACAGCTATGCTGGTTTGGTCTGGTTTGTTCACTAAGGGCAAGTCATCAACTTGGACCCATCCTTGAAGTTTAGTTACCAATGAATGACTCAAAAGCCACTGCTCTTGAGTAAGAGCCATCTTGTGCTTCATGCTTGTACATCAGTTTCATTTAAAAGAGTAGGAGGCTTTCTTAGAAGTTCCCTTCATTTCCCATAATTTTTTCCTTGCTCTGCAGTAACGTTCCTGCTGCTGAGTTGTTTATTGTTGAGAGAAAGGGCACACACATCACACATGCCTGTTTGTGGGGCAGCTGCAGTGTTCTCAGTCTGTTTCTCTTTGAATTTCTATAGCGTTTAGTATGTGTAAGCTGACAGCAAGTGCTATTCCTGGAAGAAATCATAGTTGAATTATGTAATACTTTGATGTATAGTGCTCTTTAAAAAGAATGTGTGAATTTTAACTTCAAAACAAGAAAGAGATGCAAACATTAACCCTTCTAACCATGTGCACACGCAGATAGATGCAGGCTGTTTTTATTGTAAAGGTGGAGATATGGTATTTGAAAGAAAAGAATGGTGAGGTCAGTATAAAAAATCAAGGAAAGGAGTAATTATGTTTGTCAGCTTTATTCCCCAGATAGGTACTTAGATTTACCTCTCTTTGGTGGTGGTGTTCATGCCACAGCACATTGTTGCTGCTGCTGTTCTGATCAATCCTATTGTGTATTGATTTTTCTTAAAGATTTCTTTCTGGGTATCTAAATGGACAGCTTTCAAAGCCCAAAATAATTAGTGAATGGTTTAAATTAGAATGCTTCAGACAGTAAAAGGGATATGATCCAGAAGTTGTACAGATGTCACTGTTAGAGACCCTCTGTTTACTTGTATCTGTATGTGTGTAGCTGTTTGCTGTATGTGTATTTGTACATACTTTAGAGAAGAGCAATAAATATAAATCAGTGTATCAACACATATTGATGTACTGTCCCTAGAAATGGACAAGATAGATAAGCTAGTGGAGAGGAACTCCTCAGTAGTATCAAAATATGTGGTAACCAGCTTATTAGTCACAGAACTTATATCTCCAACAGTTTAAGCAAGTATGGGGTCCAAGATCTTCCCATGGGATTCACAGTCTTCCTGTCCTGGCAATTTGCCTATAAAAACTAGGTATTGTTATATAATCACTCCATTAAAAAGCTCAGATAGTAGGGTCTTCAGATAAATTTTCTATATCACTGGGACTTAAAGTGTTTTGTACTCTAAAGGTTTGGGACTGTCCAAAAGAAATTGATTCCACCTAAGACAAGGCAACCCCATCCATTCTTCCCTCAGTCTGATGGATAAATTTTCATAAGGGGCCTCTGGGAGCTCCTCTAGACACCCCCCTCAGGCATATCAATTACATAAAGTAACTGATGTTGCCTGATGTAGTGGTATCAGTGCTTTTTCATGTGATCTGTCACAATGAATTCTCAGCTGCTAGGATTATACTGTGCAAGATCAGGCCTTCTACCAGTGTCATATGAGTCATGGAAATCAGAAATTTGCTAATTGGCTTCTTATGCTAGTTCTACCTTCAATGGAGTGGAGGCTGTCTCTAATTTTTACAGGACTAGGAAGCACAGTTGTGTCTAATATTTGTCTCAGAAGTCCCATTTATGAGTAATTCCTTTTTTCTGATCAGGCAGTCTGGCATGACAAGCACTTTATGTCTATCCACCCACACTTTGTCCTTTCTGTCTTCATCTGAAATATTCCACTCTGGGGCTCAGTAATACAAAATTGATGAACAAATAATATGCTACAAGTGGGTAAAATAGACTGCTGAGTAAATGAATTGGTTGCTGTTGTTTTCCAAATGCCTGAGCTTTAGCTAGAACAACTCATAAACCCAGAGATTTTCAGTATTGTTTTAGCATTTCCCAACTCTGTAAAATTATGTGTATTCTCATTCCACATAAAATATTAGTGTGGTAAAATAATTTTATTCTACTGAAGATGAAAAATGGGAAGGCTGTTACCTGTATATTATTAGAAAATAAAGCAAACACCTGTCTTTTTCTGTAACTGTTCAGTTTTCAGCATATACACAGTACTCCTAACCGTAAACTGTATTTGTAGGGTTTTGAAGGTTTAAAAAATACTTTTTATTTTCCTGGCAGTTACAAAAAAAAAAAAAATTCAAAGATCCAATTTGGAAAAAAATTGGAAAAATTAAAAAAAAGGAAGATCCCAAGACACAGTTATTTGTTACCCTATGATCTTTAGTCAGTCCATTTACTGGTGTAATAGGTACAGTAAATTGTGTTTTCAGTGTGAAAGGAGGAGATTCTTGCCACTCACTTCAGCATATGCTTTGCTATGCATTAGGTTCATGTGGCCAAAACTGTCATTTTTTTTGAGCTCAGCAGTTTTTACCTGCTGTATCTAGTGCTGTTAGGAATGGAAATGGAATGAAAAAGGGAGGTCAGGGCTCTGATGTGACTAAGAGAGGCAAGTTTCAGTACAATGAAAAAAAGTCAAAATAAGACAGAGCTGAATGTTAAGGAAGTCAGTGAGGAACAGGTTACTTGAATCAAAATGGAAAACAGGCCTGGATGAGAGGAGATGCATGACAGATATGTGATAATTTATAATTTGGATGTTACAGAGAATTCTGCATATTTCATTACTGCAAACAGCTTCCCAAATGACTGGAGAGCTCCTGATCACCTCCCATCTCTGTCCTCATTATCTCTTCTCAAGTGACACTGCTTCCTTATCTGTTTTCTTAGACCTCTTTCTTTCAGCATATTCCAGCGTTCCCTAACTTTTCTAAAGAATAAAACTCTATTACAAATACCCTACAGCACATGGACCAGTTGTCCTAAGGCACTGTGAAGTTCCAGTAAAAAAAAAAAAAAAAGTATTTTGCTTGTTTGTAGACTACTTCCTAGAGTATAAAGGAGGTTAAAATTCTGCTCTCACTGTACTTGTACAGCCCTGGTGATGTCAGCTGCTTGTCACACAGTGGTCTGAAGAGGAGAATTTGTCCCTGTTATTCTGAAGCTGAGAGAAGAGTAGAATTAAAACTTTGCCTAATTAGTGCTACATTTTAAAGGTCTATTTTAAGCTGTCTTCCTTCAGCCTGAACCATTTAATAGTTTCCAAAAAAGTAATTTAATCCCTCTGATTACTTGCTGGAATCTGCAATTACCTTAGGTGCAAGGGAATTAACAGTATTTGCCAGGTGCTGCATAATTTACTAGGGGCTGCTTGTAGCACATATATGTAAAGTGTGTTGACTGTTTAAATTTATTGGCTAGAATATTTTAAGTTTGTGATTGACTAATTTTTATTGCTCCTTTTCATTTCTGTCCTCAGGATGACTCATGTATAAAATACCATGTAATTATATTCTCTATACTACCAAACCATCCCTTGCAATTATACCACGTTGTAGTTGTTACTTTGAAAGATTCAGAACTACCTATCTCGAAAGTTATTTTGGGGATGCAGTTGGTTGCTAGGATGAAGCTAAATTTTCAAGGAATTTTAGGCATGATATTAAGTAAAAAACTTAAATGAATTAATTGAAGAAGTAGCTTTTATCTCAGAAGAACTCTGAAATAATTTTTATTACAAAAGGGTAAATGCAGACTAACATTTTTGCCCTATTTGGGATTCAATTCCCCACTCTCAAAGCTCTTTGCATTATGAATTTCTGAACACTGGACAGGCTGAGGAGACTACTACATATAGCCTTTGAACCTCACTTTTTCTATGGTTTTACACAGGTAAACTTTAGATTAAAGTAATCTTGGCTTCGGTCTTGGTTCAGGAATGAAAATTGGTACAAGTGTTTTTACCTCACGATCTGGCAGAGTGGTTTCTACCATCTGACATGTCTCTCCTCTGTCAAACATGGAAATTGGTCTGGTCATTAATATCTGAAACTCCCTGGAAAAGTTATTGTGAAAATAAATTGGGGAGGCAACTATTTTAATGGGAGTACTTACCTAAACATCAGCAACAACTCTGAAATTTAAAAAAGGTGATATGTACTCTGTGGTGACCAAGAGGTTATCAGAAACTATGGCTTTAGGCCTCCATTTAGTTGGAAGATACTTCAATAAACCTAGGCACAAATGATAAAATGACGCTGGTCTCGTTATTTTTGTCAGTCAGACACACCGGAGTACGCGACATTCATTTCCCAAGTACAAAGCAGCAAGTGCACACTGACAGCATAACGACATGGGGATCTGCAGTCAGTTCTTCATGTCTCACATTACGTGTTATTTACTCTGCAGCCAGGGAGCAATCTGCTCAGTTTCATGCTTCTGAATCCATTTACATCATTCTTTTTCTGTTCATAAAACCAGTGAATACTCTCTTTCACTGAAAAGACTGTGTAGGTCTTAAATTTCCCAAGGAATAATGCAATCCCATAAAGCTGTCGCAGGCTCCAAAAAGCAAAAGATAAGGGGAAAACAGCACAAACCCAACAGACTTGCAGTTCACCATTGTGTGAACCAATCACAGTCTCTACAGCCATATCAGAGACTTGCAGGTGTTTATATTTTAAGATGTTCGTTTGAGACTGTAAAAGTAATATTTGCAGCAGCAGCCTTGAAATATATAATCCTGTCTGAAGCTCTGTGTGCCCCCTGTACCAGTGGCACTTGGGAAAAGATGAAAAGGTTTTTTTATAATCACATACAGAGAAGTTAACAAAAGTTACTGGGCACTTACTTTGTAGCTGTGACCTGCCAAAACCTGCAAACTCCCTCAGCCGAGATGGACTGCCGAGTGACTTGCACAGGTGTGTGTGGAGGTGCAGAAAGGCTAACCTTGAGAGTCAGACCTAGCTTTAGTTTATCTTTAGGTTTTCCTGGTAACATCTACACACTTCAGAGAGCAATTGCCTGTAGAAACTAGTGTCCCTTTCGCTTGCAGCCCTTCTGGAAGAGCCTGAGCCTGACTTCTGAGGTGACCCTCAAAGACACAAGATACTATACAGTACTTTGACATTTCTTTGTGCACACAGGCAGATTTAGGTACTTGACATATCTTTCTGCTTATGGAGAAGCAGGAGGAGAAATCATTCCCACATTTTTTCCCTGAGCTTTCTTCCTGCTCTGTTATCTTCTACCTGTTTTTGCCTTCCCACATTATATATACTTTCCTTTCTTCAGATCTTTATAATATTGCATGTTGTTTTCATTATTTTTATTTCATACCTTTGTATATTTCTCATTATTATCCTAAATTAGGCTTCTTTCCTGTCTTGCAGAGTCAGCCTGCTTGGAGACATCGCCTGTGATGAGTGATTTCCAGAAGCACTGACTCAGTGGAGTCATGGAGCAATAATGAAGGTTAGCTGTCCAAAGGTAATTAGAATGCTCTCTACTATTTTATTACCATGGAAGACTTGTTCCTGCCAAAGATGGTCTTGTTAAGAAGATGGCAACTCTCAAGGAAACAATTCAGTAGTACAAGTCATGCATTAGTACACTCCTAAGCAAAATGCAATTGATCACAAAAACATACAACAGTTAATGCCCCTCTTGAAATAGAATTGGAAAGCATCAATCCTTCATTGCATGTTAAGTATTAGAGAAATGAAACGATGATTCAATAAATCTTAAGTTAAGTTTCTTTATACATTTGAAGCTCCCAAACTGATGTTTATGCATATATAGGAAAAACTTAATTGAGGCAACAGATGCCATAAACTTTGCAGATACTCCTCTGAGGCAGTAAAAAAAAAAAAAAAAAAGGCAGTTGATTTGCCAAGAAAAGCAACTACTACTCTGTATATCACAAAAAAGTTATATGCTATGCACAGTCAAAACCTAGAAAGATTATTTTTTTTTAATGTGCTTTTATTAAGAATTGGAATGCAACTGGGTTTTCAGCAGTGTTGGTGCAGAACTTCCTGACATTTTGCTCGCCCAGTGCAACGGAGGATGAGCACCGGCACTGTTGGAACACCACAGATGGTTGGATGTACAGGGAAAGATACATTTCACTGGGAACTTTTAATTCAAGTTTTCTTACCAATTGTCACAAATGATGTTCAAGTTCCTCTTGATGTGTGCTGATGCAGGTTTGTCAGTGTGTTTCAGAAAATTTATTGCAATTTATTGCTTCAGCTGAGTATGAGGAGACATCACCATTTCTTAATCCCTTTGCAGGTTTTCAAAAACCTCTTAATATATCGCTTCATGTTAAAAGTTGTCAGCACTATTGGCAAGCACTGGAGAAGAACATGAAGGAGTTGTACTTTTCTGGATGAGATTGATTTTGGCACAGTGCTTGTTCCCATGGCTAAGCCCTGTATGCACTGCTGTTCTTGTCAGGTTCGTTATGTGTTTTCTCTTTCCAAGGTATTATGTCTTCACTGTGAAACATTCATCCAGACTCAGATTTGGCAAACAGAGGCTGAATCTAGCAGCATGCTGGTTTCCAGGAAATAATAATTTGTTCCTTTGGAGGGTGGGAAGGCATTTGGATTTCAAAATATTTTATTGTATTTTATAACACAAAACTCGCTTTACATTTCTGTATGTAACATTTCACAAGCAGTTGCTTAGAAGCGACCTTGATGATCACTGAGTAAATTATAACATATTATGTAAAATTTCACATTCTCTTTTTAAATGTTAAATTCTTAGAGACTAATAATAGTTGCAGAATTTCAGTGCTCTTAACGTGACTGTTAACAATATGTTTTCCTTTCTAGCTAAAGGCAGTATTAAGTGAAATTGTTAATATTTTTTCCCCTCTAGGAAATTAGCCTTGAAATTGTAACATGGCTAAGGAAACTGAGTAAAGCACAGGCATTGCACATACTCTCCTAAAAGGTCTGTGAGGAAACAGAAGTGGTTTAAACCTCTTCTGAACTAGGTTGTGTTTACACGACACACATTCCTATACAGTCTTAAACTGAGGGTTCATCTAGTTCACTCTGATTTCAACACAAGATATAGCAAAAAATTGAAGAAACCCATATTAAACAGGTAGGATTTAGTTGCCTCCATATTTGTTTTTAGTTCTGAACTCAATTTGCTAATAAAATGTAGAGCTCCTCATGGATATGATACAAGTATGAAGAGGTGTTAGTATTTAATACCATGCTAACAGTCAGTCTCCAGTCAGGTCTTCTCATAGTACATGGAGTGAGCAACATAAATAGATTCTAAATATCAGGAGATCTGTAAGTGCTGAGGAAAAAAAAAAACTAAAAAAAAAAAACCTGAAAAAAAAGACTGTATATATTTGCATTGGAACATAAGACATTAACTTATTACTGCTTGTCTTTCAAATTCTGTAATACTTTAACACAAATGGATGTTTATCTGCAGAAGAAAAGCTGCCATGGCAGGTTTATGGCAAAGTGGGACTCGTTCGATACTGAGCTTGGAGGCTACAGGGCTGTGTTTCCCAGGAATGGCTGGCTGCCTGTGGCCAATCCACACTTCTCCTTTTTATCCTGGGCGTAATTTATTTTGCTTTACATAATTTTGACATTCTTGAAAATTGTGCCTTCATGAAGGGCCTTTCAGTGATAATTATGGAGAGTTGGTTGTGGTTTTCTGGCACTGTAAGAAACAAGATTTTTCCTCAAAAATTCATATTTAAGAGGACTTAATATTTTGCCGACTCCGAGAAACTTTTGATTCAACACAGATGAAGGATACCAAATACACAGTCCAGGAATCTGCAATTCTGCATACTCACAGATTTATTCAGGGAGAGATTGCAGCAGTGCTGCCCTTCCAGTTTTGTTCTTGCTGTAAGTATTGGGACTGGGAAGAGCTGTCTATTTTTGTCCACAGTATTTGCTACTCTGAAGCTTCCAGCTTAGGTGCTTGTTGTAGTGTGAATGATTATCACCCTCTGTCATGCCTGAGGTAAGAACAGTTTCATAGAACACAGAAAGTTGAACACATTTGTATAACAGAGTAATTTTGAAATTAGAAATATTCTGTTTCTTATAGTATTATTTCATCTCCTAACAAATAAGGAATTGCATATTGCAGCAATTCTTATTTCAGTCAAATCTGCAATGTTATGGTACAGACTTCAAGCCAACAGGATTTCTGTTTCAACCAGTTGGAGTCCTTATTATTAGATTGCTATATTCATCACTATGAGGAGTTTCTGAACTTTATTTCATTTAAATACAACCTTCTGGAAGTTAAGGGTTTAAGTATGTGTTGCTCAGTTATTCAAAGTCAATGGGATGCAACTTTCAGCCAGAGTGTTCTTAATACAGTTATTAGTTAAAAAAAAAAAAAAGACAGTTGCACATTTTAATCTTCCATACTGCCAATATTGAAGGAAGTCTTTTTTATATTTTTCTCAGGGAGATAACTTGGCTGATAACCTTTACATAGTTCAGGGACTTCATTGCTTTCTGAATAGAGTTTCTGGAGAGTATAGATTTAGATTACAATGTTGAATGGCCATAGTGCCTCAGGGAAATGTGTTCTCATTAATGGACTTGTTAATGATTATCATTGGAGAGACTCTAATAGTATCAGATGTAAATGTTGTCACAGCCCTTTATCTTTATCATGCGGATATGGAAATGCATCATTAATTCACACAGACTGATTCTCAGAGCTGAGCAAACTGATGAAGTATGATAATGTCTGAAGGAAATTAAAAGCTGTGCATTATCAATTTAAGATTTCAGATTTCTACTTCCAATTAATAGTCTTAAGAGATAAGAGGAATTGGACCGCAACAGTAGTATGGGTCATTCAAAGGAGTTCAAATTCAGACTATGCTTCTCTCAGTTCCAGCCTCACAATGCTCCATTGCATCTTCTGTGAGAGGGATGTGACAAACATATGTGTGAAGTCTCTCAGCTGCAATGCTAAAAACATATATGCTACACAAGCACAAAACCCATATGGCCTTATGAAATAGTTTACAGAATCTAGAACAGGGTTTTTTTTAACTATTTCTTTATCGTGAGTTAATTACCTTTATTCAAGTACAGTAGTATCTTATTCGCTTACCTTGACTTTGAGTGTATTCATAATGAATTGATTGCAGTAAATGAGAATCTACATCAAATTTGTACCTTTAGAAACTACACATCAATAGTGTATTTATTATTTGCTCAAATATTATAGGAATTTTATTATGAATATTTTGTTTGTAATCCAGGGGATGGGGAATGTTTTGGTAGAAAACACACTGGATTGTTTCTTTGTTGTAACCACGTGAAATGTCAGTGTTTTCAGAGCAAGTATGAAATGTGATGGGTATCGTACGCAAATGTGAGGGTAAGCTCTTAGAAATAATAATGTAGTTATAACTATGTTGTCACTTGTATTGGAAATGTTAAATAGATGGATCTTCAGGTAGAATCAGGAAGCAGCTTTTCAGTGACCTGTTTTGATATCCGACTGTCTTAATGGATGTGGTTGATGCAGACATCTGCAAATGATGGCTGTGTTAAGTTGTCCTAAAAGGGGGTGAAAATATGAGCAGCTAATACTGTCACTTGTGCTGAACTGTAGCCAGTTGTGAAGGCATGATGGAGAAAATTCAACTCCAAACTCATGGAGGGCAAATGAATGGGGTGTAAAAGGATTTGCCTTTGAAAAGGCAAGTGGGATATTCCTAATGACATATAAACAACATTAAGAAAGTATGGAGGTAGTATTTTAAATCAGTGAAGAATCAATAAACCTCTGAATTAAACACGTCTGTCAAACTAGGGAGTAATTGATCTCATACAGGCGAACAGTCACAGAAGCATGTAGAGTAACAAAAAGATGAAAAGCACACTACTGGAATGCTAAATGGGAGCACACTACTGGAATGCAAATGGGAGATAAATAGATTCTCTCAAATCTTCATGATTATATTCTGGGGGGGGGGAATGCTGGAAAAAACATTTTTTGTTTCTGAAGTATAAAGGATTTATATCATTAACCTATTACAAACTATGAAACTTTGAGAAAATATTAGCAAAAAAAGATTCAGAAATCTATGAAAGGAATCAATTATGGTCCAATTGAGGAGGAAAGCTATTTCAATCCATACCTTTATGAATACGGATGAAAGATTAGAGAAAGTAAGCTTTTGCAGAAATGGAAAAGATGTAAAAATGCATATTGACATAGGAGATTTACATCAGAGACTTTTCTTTTGTGCAAGACAGCAGTAAGGGAAGTTGTGTGAAATCAGATCTTAACACAGCTGTAGTAGAAAATTCATGTTTAGCACTATGCTCCCAGCAATTTGCATTGAGACACCGCTAACTGGAACTGTCCTGGCTGACATCGGTCAGGACATGGGTCAGGTTGACGCTACTTACTGTTGATGTAGTGAGTGAGCAAAAGCTAAAACACAGATGTGATCATAAGCAAGTGTGGTGGGTTTGCAATGTGTCTTCTTTAAGAAATGGCTAGAATTTTCTTAAGGGTCCAACAAAGCAAATCCCAGCTCTGCTCCCAAGGCCAAATTCCCAAACCCTGTTGCCGACAAGGCTGGCCAGGCCAATCAGCACCAGTCACAGGCCTCTGGGAATCACATTTTAGAGATAGAAGAGTGCAGACAGCCACATTTTGCCACCAGAGAAAGGAGTGAGAAGATGTAAGAAACTTTGCAGACACCAAGGTCAGTGCAGAGGGGAAGGAGGAGATACTGAGAGAAGATACCCTGTGGCCAGTAGAGAACACCATGGTGAAGCAGTTGTCCCCCTGCAGCCCACAGAAGACAAAGAGACCCCACTTGTAGCCCATGTAGAGTCACCTGGGCCAGATAGGATGCCATCATGGAGCAGGTGGAAGAATATCTGTGACCTGCATTGGAGCAAGCCCCTGACAGAACCTGTAGCCCGCAGAGAGAGAGAGACGGAAGCCCACGCTGGAGAAAGTTTGATGGGGGGGGTGCTTGTGACTCTGGGGG
>VXBZ01006138.1:251158-278073 GCA_013399135.1 Heliornis fulica
TAGGAGAGGACTCATGTGGAGAAGGTCATGGAGGACTGTCTCAAGTGGTGGGACCCCACGCTGGCACAGGGAAAGAGTGTGAGAAATGCCCCCCCTCCTAAGAAGGAGAACAACTCATGCGGAACTGACAAAAGACTGAGGCCTCTGTTCCGTATTCTCCCCCACCCCCTTTCCCATCCTGGGAAGGAGAAAATCATGAATAAAGTGAAGTCTGCAGAGAAGGGGAGGGTGGAGGGTGGTGTTTTATGAACTATTTTGTACTTCTCATTATCCAGCTCTGGTTTCTCTGTGTAGTATAGTATAATAAATTAGAGAGTTTTCTTGCCTTTATTCTGTGTTGAGTCTGTTTGGCCTGTGAAGAAAAGACTGAGGCCTCTGTTCCGTATTCTCCCCCACCCCCTTTCCCATCCTGGGAAGGAGAAAATCATGAATAAAGTGAAGTCTGCAGAGAAGGGGAGGGTGGGGGGTGGTGTTTTATGAACTATTTTGTACTTCTCATTATCCAGCTCTGGTTTCTCTGTGTAGTATAGTATAATAAATTAGAGAGTTTTCTTGCCTTTATTCTGTGTTGAGTCTGTTTGGCCTGTGACGCTAATTGTGGAATGATCTTTCCCTGTCCTTATCTCAACTCCTGAGACTCTCAACATACATTTTCTCTCCTGTCCAGCTAAGGGGTGTGTGATAGAGCGACTTTTTTGCTAGTCTGGCCTCCGGCAGGTCAAACCACCACAGTGGTTAGCTTCTACTTTTGACTTTAAAACAGGAATAAATCCTGAAGAAAAGCTTTATTTTTAGTATTTGCTGCCCACACTGATGTACACTTGAGTCTTATGTTGCTTTTAAGCAACTGATAAACCTAGGAAATTAGGTATTCTGGTTACTTATCTCCACTGAAGCAATGAAAACATCTGAGATTTGGCCAGTGCTGCTCTAAAATGTCATTCTATTCAATTTCTTCTATGGGGCAAGAGAAGAATCAGTGCTTTTTTCTGAAATTTCAAATATTTCTCTGACATTATTCTTGCTATGATACTCTGTGCTGTCTTCTGATTTCCCAAGACTGAAAAATACTGCTCACTTGCTTCCTCTCAGTTGTTTGGACATTGATTTATGTAGGGTCCTGACAAGCCTTGCAGATTTTTGACAATGTGGAGAGTGTATCAAAAGGTCTGTGATGATTTCCTGGCTTTCTGTGAGAAGTGAAACAGAATTTTTTTGTGCCATGTTAACCTTACTTTTCACAATGGTAGCATTCTGTTTCTCTCCTCCATACTGATTTGATGTGGGCTTTATGTTGCAGTCTGAGTCTTGTATAAAATTTGCCACCTATTCACCCCAGTCTCCATGTCACACTTTTAACCTGCTTCTAATTTCCCCTTAGGAGGTCATTTTCTATCCCCATTGCAAAGTTCTTATTTTAACAATCCCAGACCATCCAGAGCTGTTTCCCCAAAGAAATATTTCACTGCATGCATCACTTAGTGTGTTGATATTTCTTGTTAGTATGCAGTGTCAGGTTAGCACCTCTAGATAACCTTGATAAATTAAAAATTGACTTATCAATATTCAATCAACCTACCTCATTTATCCAAATGTCTGACTTACTTTCTGTCAGAGCTGAGCTAAAAAGGCACTGCTAAAGTAAAGGGAATTAAAATTGTATATTTTCCTTTTAAACTGATATTAAAACAGCCGGCTGCTAATGTCACCTTAAACACCATGGTTTAGCAACAGTGAAATAATATACAGTGACAGATATCATACCACAAAATGTTAGTTTTCATTAGAAGATCTAATAAGTGCTTTATTAGGAAACTTTGTGAAAGGTGGGTTTGGTCTGCCTGGTTCTTTGTATTATTGCTGAGTCTTGTTGATTTTTCCATGTAATCGTGGAGACCTTCCAAGGGCAGGTGAGGTGAACACCTCCTGAACTCATCATCTTTTAGCATACCAACATCTCCATAGTTTTACAAATCAAATATCACTTAATTTGTGTCTTTGCAGTTCAGAAATCCTCAAACATCCCTTGTGTATGCAGAAAAATTGTTATTCAGTAGTTTTCTATAGATGTCCCATCCAGTTAATCAACTGTTTTTACTGCCTTGGACCAGTTTTTGTGTCTGTTGCCCATCATCTTGGTTTAGAAGTTACAGTGTAAGTTATTCAAGAGAGACGACAGTGTTAGTCTAACATCATAATTAAATCTAAGAGGCGACTGTATGAAAGGATACTAGAGAGTATGAAAGGATATTAGAGAAATTCACCAGGGCCAAAGGTTTTAAAAAATCGTGGTGATATTGTGGTCTGTACTGTGATGCCATAAATAGATCTGATTGTCTGTAGATAGATGGGCAGCACTGTCACTGAAGAGGCTTCTCATCTCTCTCTCTGCTTAAGAATGGTGTGCTCTGATCTTCTGGGTATTAGGCAGGGACCATGAAGCTCCATGATGTTTTCTGATACATGACTAAAAAATGTTCATGCACTCATTTCTCAATGGCAGTTGATGAAAACTCTCTGCGTTGTCAGTCAACAGAGGTCAAAAAGAGGCCAACAACTTATCACAAAACATAGATCTCATTAATTTAAATATAGCGTGAACCTTGAAGTCCCTAACTCATAAAATCAAAATTTCCTGGGATTTTATCATTTAGGTTCATTTTGTATTGTAACAGCTGTCCTGGAAACAGGATTTCAGCAGTTCCCAGATTTACTTCTGTTTTCAGTGAACTCTAATTTTGTGGTGAAAGCTAACTCCTTAGGAAGCTCCAAAACAATTGGGATTTCTGTTTTTTGTTATCCCTGTTTCCAACTCAGAAAGGCATTTTGCTGAACACTAACTTTAGAATCATAAGCCATCTACATATGTTTTTGCATTAAGACAGTTAAAATTATTTCAGCCCTGCAAAATTATGAAAGCTAAGCTCAAGCATCTTCCCTTTGAATTAATTTAAGCAAAAAAAAATTAAACAGGATCCTGTGGGTTTAAAACCTTAAGTTTACAAGTAAAAATAATTAGAAGGAAAAATAAAAAATCACTACAATTTTCATAGGCTATATTTTTCTGCTTGTTTTACAATGAGTTTTATTCTCTGAATTTTGTATTGCTGTGGAAAAAATTAATTATTTGCAGAGTTGTAATGGCTTAATTAACTGATAAACTGATTCAAGCTTTCAATTATATTTTGTGTCCCTTGACTGCTTCTGTGACACTCTCCTTATTTGAACTTGACACAGCCTTATAAGAGAAGCCCAGTCAAACATAGAAGACAGAGTCCATGAAAAGCAATTTTTGGGAATGTCCATCCCAAGATTTGAGTTTTCCTGGAAAACCTGCAAAAGGATCAACTTTTTGTGCTGTGAAACACCTCAGAAATTTAAAGAAGTGCATCTAGTAAATTACTTCCCAATTTTGCAGTTGCCCAAGGATATGAATATTAGAACATTTTAAGGCTATTTTCTTAACTTCATTCTTATATTAGAACTTGCAAATTAATGTTTAGTAATTCCTCTGAGAGTCTTCATAGACCCTCCTTTCCCACTCCCCAGCCCACACCCCTCATCCCCCAAGTTTGAGACTGATGAATGCCTTAGGTCACTCATTGATACTTCATCTGTTCTTGACTTCCCCCTGCCCAGCCCAAGGGCAATTTTTCCAAAATTAAATAATTATAAGATGGGTTTAATAAAATCCTGTCAATATTAATATTTTAAATATGTCAATATTTTAAAAGCTCAGTACAGTTCTTGCTAATTTAAAGGGAATGAAGAAAAATGCTTCAGTGTTTATATACCCTGGAGAGACAATACAATGGGAAATTCAGGCAAGGAACTACTGTTCAAACTTCATCTCAGAAAGTTGTTGCACTTTTATATTAGATAAATGCTTGCGTGTTTCCTAGTGGGATTGGCAGCACATTTGAAGGTCAGCGATGGCAAAGCACATATGATATCAAAGATGCCATTTGATATCATCAAAATCTTGCTCTAATATTCTTGGTGTAATTAAGGCAGAAATGTAGCATAGGGAGAAATCTTATTTGCGTTTGAATCAATAACTACTTTGTAGTTTGGTCCAACCACACATTTACACGGGATTAAAGATGCCAGTTTGACTTCTATAAAACAGTACCCTGTTTTATTATTGAAAGAGTGCAGAGAAGCAGCGCTACTCAGCTACTGATAATGATGTTCACCAAACAGCTTTCTAGAAGCAGCAGGAAAACCTGTGCCCATTTCAGAGTTGATTTCCTGTGTGTAGGAGGCCTGGTGACTCTCTAAATCGGAAGCCCTACAAAGTATGTTTTGTAGGGTTAATCGGTATCTGTCTAGCTTATCAGTTATGTGGGTCCTGCAGGGCAGGCCAGTGCCCTTAGGAAAGATGCTCCACGTCCTCTCTGCTTGAGAACTTTCCTTCCACTGCAAGAACAAGGTTTTCTGTAGGGTTTGGTATTATGGAGTAGGATGGAGTAAAAGAGAGGACCTGAAATGAACGGCGGGATGTGAGTCCTGGGACACTGGCCGGAGGATGGAAGACGAGACTCTTCTAAAGGTAAAAAATACTTTGATGCTTGAGTAACAGCAGAGAGGAGAGAAAACAAAGTTACCAGTAACGGAAGCTTGAAATATCCAGGCTGGAACACGATTCAGTGGGTAGGAAACGTTGGTAACCACAGTAACAGTAGGCAACTCCAACCTTCAAGTTATTCATCCTTGCAGCAGGAATTTAATAGAGCAGTGGTGAAATTTGTGCTTGTCCCTTAGAAAATGTAAAACAGACCCTAAGGATGATAATGTGTAGGAGAAAAGTCTCTCTGCCTTTGAATTTAATAGAAAAACTAAAGTTTCTGCAGAGCTTACAGTCTTGTGTGAAACTAGTCAAAAGTCTTTCCAAGAAAGCCCTAAGAACCTTCTTGGCTTTTGTTTTGCAGTTTCATGTTAGTTTAGTTCCATGAAATGCAGATTGTCATGATACCATATCGGAAGCTGTGCTTACATGGCTATCTGCATACTATGTATTCCCTTTTAAACAATGTTTACATTTCATAGTAATTTGAATTTTGAAGTTAACCTTAAAATCTGCAGTTGTTCAGTGTTCTGGTTACTTAAGAAGTGTTTGGAGGCATAGAAGCGTGGCATGACAAATCAAAGAGGCTGTCAGTGGCAAAACCCACAATATCTGTTCTGTCTCCTGCTCTTCCACAGAAAATCTCAAACAATGCCTTTGGGAAACTTGTAGGTGAGGGAAGGAAAGTGCTGAAAAATAAAGACAACATTTCATTTTATTAATTTAACTTTTAATAAAACAAGTACAGGGGTGTTTTTTCCTCATAGACAAAACAAAGATTAGTTACCTCAAAATATTGAAGCCTTAAATCTGAATTCACATCGGTTTGTTTAATTTTTAAAATCTCTGATTAGCTTATTTCACGTAAAATATAAAATTGAAGGGTACTTGCTTTGTCTACAGCAATGGAAAGAAGAAATCAGATCTTGTGATGGGATGTGGAGGTGGAAAACCAGTGTGCTCAGTCTTTCATAAGATCATGTGTGCTCTAAGGTTAACATTAACATTAAGAGTACCTGTTGCCATACGGAAGGGGCTGAAACATGGTGGTTGGCCAGTATTTTTTAATTTTTTTTTCTTTTTTCCCTGAAAGTGAATTTCATAGAAAGACTGCACCAGTGCATAAGGATGTGGGAGATGCTGGTTGCAGATGTATGTCAGCTTAACCTCAGACGAGGGAAGACAAGTCAGGGTTTGATGAATTGTGTTATTTTGTGAATTTCTTTAAATGTCCCACTAAATCTGACAGAGGGCGATTTGGTCCACATATTAGCCATAAACCATTTACTTAATGATGCAAATTAAGCTTTTTCTTTTTCTCTAATTGCTAATGACTTTGTTCTATATTAACTCCCATGTGCATTTGCAAGACTCCACAAATGACTATTTGCTGCTGCTGGAGGAGGTTTCAGTTTCTCGAGAGCTGGCTTCTTGATAAGGCTGTGTTAAGATACATGATCCGTAAGGGACTTTCACAGTATTTTCAGAATCTTTTCTAAGCCTTAAAAGATGCTGAGCAAATTTTAAGTTGGAAGCAATCTTGATTGATTGTGTGAGACCAAATACATTCGTGCTAGCGAAATAACCGGAGTGGTCAGGTATTATTAGTAATACAGACTCAGGGGAAAAAAAAGTGTTTCTGCTATAATTAGTACACATTTCTTTTAACTATTTCTTTTAAAATTCTCTTATTCTATTTATAAATTTTCTTCCATGAACTATAGTCCCTTCAATATAAGTGATTATAATGGTGTCCTATTTCTCATCTTCACCAATTACAGGTCTGATATGTGACTCATCACATATTCTTTGTGCAGTTGCCATTTCTGTCTTATTTTTCACGTTTAGTTGAAGTAATAAAAGTTCTAGGCTTTATTTCAGACAGGGTAAAACTTATATGAAGATTTCAGTGTAGATTCTGAAGAAAAGAAAATGGCTTGAACTGAAGAGGCATTAATTTCTAGTGTACTCAGTTTTTTCCAGCATTTAGAAAAGCTGGTAATTCTTAGAATACATGTCCAAAAGGGAATTGCTAATGCAAGAATAAAATGTATCTTTTATCCTCCTCAAGGTAATGTACACATCTACCATCTGGTAGGTAGGTATATACGTCCTTTACCTTTACAGGCACATTATGTATCTAAATTGTATCCTGGTCTGCTTTTAAGCTGCCAAACATTTGGTTCTCTTTGTGCTTTGTGATGGGGTTTTGGCTTTTTGACTTAAGAGAAGCCAAATGTTTGGCAGCCGTTTTGGTGGGTGGCCACACCTGCAAATGATACTAATTAATGAAGTTTCCTTGCCTTCTGCAAGAGCCTAATTTACAGTTGCATTAAGATTCTAACTGTCACTGGAGAAAGTAGTATCTTGTGAGATAATTGGCATGGATTTATTTCTCTAGGGAATACTGAAAAAACAAAGTAACATTTTTCATTTTTTCTGATGTAACTAAATTCATACCTAAACGGACACATTTCAGCCAAAAGGTATGTAAGTATGAACACTCTAGATACTGGGCTTCACTTCTGAAGCTTAATTAGAGCTTAAATGTCAAGCTTGACTGTGAGGATGCCTACTAATGAATATGAAGTTGAACACAGCTTTGGAATAAACTGAAAAAAAGGTAAGCTTTCTTTTAACACTTCTGTTCCCATAAGTTGGTTTGGAGTTGTCTTTTTTTTGGGGGGGTGGGGGGAAGGGAGGGAGTGGTGTGGGAGGAAGGTGGGGGTTTATGATCACAAAGATGTTTATGTGTGAAAAAGATAATTTCTGGCTAATGATCCAAATTGCAGTTCCAGGCACGTATGGAAAAGCACTAAGACTGCCAATGATCTGGTCTATTCCAGAGTGGGATGGCAGTGGTCTTCCTGGCTTCTTCCTTCTTCTCAGAGCTCCTGCTGTGTGTCTCATTGCAAAGCAACACTCTCCCTCAGCAGAGGTCTGCCCAGCAGGAGTGTATTTCTTTTGGCAGTTTGGTGGGGGATATGGGCTGGGTGCTGATGTGCTGAGGTTGAGGAGCACCAGCATGTATCTTGAGTCCCCTAAACTGCCCAGAGCATTCTCCAGTCTGTGGCTTGGTGTGCGGAATGCAGGTAAACCATCAGTAACTCAAACTCTTTACATGCTCATAGGTAGGTAATGAATATCTTCTTTAGACAATTAAAATATTTAACTATTAGCTAGGCAGCTGATTGTGGCCAGCCAGTGCTGGCAAAGTTTACCAGCAACTTTTATTTCAGAAGGAGGAATCTAATAACTGAAACTTCTTGCTAGGATGTGAAAAACTTTTATTTGCCTTAATGTTGTATTGTACATATTTTTCCCACTTTAATGATAAGGGTAGCCAAAAACCATGAAAAAAACCCCTATAATTAGCTTCAGCTATATAAGTATAAATCCATATATTAGTTAGCCTTTAGAAAAAGAGATGTTTGTGTTAAATTCATTGAGATTTTCCCATTAAAAACTGAGCACCCTTGAATTAGTTTGACAGAGAAAATCTGCTGGAGCATTTGCTTGGACTTGGCTTGGTGTGCTCCCAGCCTTTGTGTTCACTGCAAGCGTCCCTGCCAGTTGTTTCACCCAGCCTAGCCACAGCCTTGGAGTCCAGAGCGATCTGATTAACAGATGATGGATCTGGATAACTTGAACTGTGGCTTGTGGTTGAAGTCCCACTACATTACTTTTTGGTTCCTGGCAGAGTTTGAATATTATGCCACAGCCCCTATTAGGCTGGCTGGTTCAGATTTAAGCATTTCTTAATTTGAAGTTAGAGATAACAGTGATTGGATGGGAGGTCATTTATAGAAAATAAATGCATGTAGAGCTTTTGCTAATACTGCAGTGGAAGAAGGCTGAAGAGGATTACAAGTCATTCACTCAGATGTAAGCAAATCATCAAAAATGTTCACAAAGTTTACAAAAGATTCACCTTGTGAGGCCAGAGCATTTTCATTCCAAGGTGTCTGAGTAATCATGAAAAAGGCTGCTGCATCTTTATTTCTGTTTACACTAGAAAAATCTCTCAAAAATTCTCCAGGGCTTTTTTTTTTTTTTTTTTTTCCTTCTCTAAGCACAGGCACTGAAAAAGAGGTGTGGGTAATGAAGGAAGATGCTAAAATATTAATAGAAGTTATAATAATAACGTCCCCTATTCTGTGGAGCAGAGTTCTCCATATTATCATGAATTTCTAAGCTCTCCTCATACTCTCTGCAGTACTGAACCTGCTCTGTTATTACCTTTGTTTTGAGACAGTTTAGGCTGTGACTTAAATTAGTTGATTAACTCAATTACCCACATGTGTCTTGAGTCCTCCAGTTCAGGTTGGGAACTGTCTATAGTATTTATCAATTTATCTCCAGGAGATATTCAGTTCTTCTGCCTTTTCCATTCTGCTTGTTTCTTTGTTTGTTTTAAGGTAAATATGTGAAGAGTTAAAAAAAAACAAACAAAGAAACAAAAAACCCACCCACAAACCTCCAGACTTACAGCTCTGAAGAAACACAATTGTGTTTTAGCAGTTGTTTCTGTCAACTTTTTGACTAATACTCTGTGCATCTTTCACATAGATAGTTTTTCTTAATGTTGTCTAGTACATGTTATCCTGCACTCTTTCTTCTAAAATTTAAATAGAGTGAAGAGCTTACTACTACTTGTCTGTTCATTAGCACCCAGTCTCAGCTTGCTTGAGTCATAAGAGGAAATAGGCTAAAAAAGAATAAATACACAAGAAAATAGGTAATGGCATTGCCATAAATATCTTAAAAATGTGTTTTGGAACACAGAAATAAATGATGTTACAAAGAATACAGTGCTTCCCAACCCCTGGACACTGCTATTAAGCTCCTACTTTGTTTCCAAATCTATTTATAGTTCCTAGATTCTGTGAAGTCCTTATGAAATTGTTTAGTACCCATGGTTACCAAACACATTTCACAAACTAACGCGATTCTAGTGGTGATATATCAGCAATTTTTTTGTAGTTTCCTGGTACAAATCCTCACAGGTATAGATAATAAAATCTAAAAATATTTCCTGTGTTTGCAGTAAGCTGTATTTAACATTACTGTTTCTGCATGGCTTTGCCGTCAGTATGGTATTGTGGATCCTCAGAAACATAAATAGTCTTGGCCTGCATTGTATTCCAACAAAAACTGTTAGCCCTTAGAACATGCCATTTCTAAATAGATGAGAAAAAGCTGAAAAGCCTCATGCCTGCATCTCAAATAGAAACTGCACCTAAGCCACAAAAACCTCGCTTTTTATTGTCCTTTTCTATTGAAAATGTAAGCAGACAGCAGCAACTGTTGCAGCCGTAATAATTGTAGTGTTAGAAGTCCTGTGATATCTTCTTATCATGGCAGGATTCACACTTTGTTAATGCTTTGTTCTTTTCATTTTGTGATACTGGGAACGTGTGAAATTGAGGCAGGGATGCTGTGTCTTATGAATCTCTGTGATATAAAGATAGGGGTATTCGGTAAAGACTTTTACAGCTGTGAATGATTCCCTGTGAAGGGCTACGTGTGGAAGGAAGAAAACTCACATAATTGGCATAATATAGTGAAATTAAACCTCTTGTGTCTTGATCTTGTTTCTTTCTTTTCTCCTTTTTAACAGGTTAAACCATTCTTTGTTTTCTTCTTTTGTCTCTCGCCCCTTTTGACACCTGTGATACATATTTCTCATATATATGAGAAAACTTGTGTGATGGTGTGATGTGTTGTAACAGAAAAAATAGCATTTACAAACTCTGATATCTCAAACTATCTCCTATTTTTCTGTTTTCCTTTAACAGCACCTTCACAGAATCCCAGAATATTAGGAGTCTTCATACACGGTATGTGTATAGCTAAGTAAACCAAGTAGCAAAAGCCAGTGTAACACCCGTATGTACGAGTAATTAGCAGGTACAGTCTGATTGCCATCCAAAGTGGGTAATGTTTCAGCACTAATGTGCCATTACAATGAGTGGGCATTATTGTCTCAGCACTTCTTTTATGTAATAATGTTGTCCTGTGCATTTGCTGCTTTTCTTGCTGACAACAGCTTGAAATAAAACCAAGTAATTCACCTGATCTACATCTGCTCCCTAAGGAAAAACAATTGGAAAAAGGAAGTTATTTGGGCCAATATTAGTATTTCAGATGTGTGTTTAAATCATCTAGGGCCTCTGTTGTTTTGCACTCTAATCACACTACTTGTTTTTTAAACAAAAGCTGACAGGAATCCATTCAATTCCCAGGGGAGCTACAAAACTGTAACGTGTATATTCATTTCTATTAACTGCTTATTATATTATTGCAATCCATCTCCCCCTTCACATCTGTGTGTCACACGATAAACACAACAATGGGAAACGTAGCTGAAATTTCTACTGCCTAAAATAGATGGGGGCGGGCGGAAACATGACTAGTTCGTACGGAGCTGTATTAGTATAACATCGATACTTGGTTTGTTTCCTCGTTCTCTCCTAAGCAGTATGCAGGGACTGGTATGTGCAGTTGGTTTTTTGTCCATGGATAAATAATACCTTCTGCTCACTCCTGTCAACATTTATGCTGTCACGAGGGACTGGGAGACTGAGGTAAGCAGGGGGAGGTTCACCCTGACAGGAGGAAGGCGGTAGCTGCTTCTGTCCCAGCTTGGCTGTTTCTGCAGTCTGCCATGTGCTGACCTCCGCCAGCTCCAGCATCTCCTCCTGCTCCTTGAGACATGGGGCTGGGCCCTCACAAGTTGTTTTCCAAGGGCCGTGCAGAGCGGTTTCCATCAGGAGTGGCTAAACAAATACCCACAGTGTGAGTATAAGGGAGAGACACTTTGATCATATACTGCAAACCAAGTCATACCCAGAAAAAAGAGAAATTTCCCTTCTCTTTTTAGCCTGTCTCTAAAGTGTAATGAACTTGGCATAGTTAGAGCATGGAAAGTCTGTCTGTGGGAGGAATGTATCAGATGTCCTGAGATCTAAGATGCCAACAGCTATGAGCCTTGCTCCTCTTTTATACCTGCTATGGGAGCAGCACATGAAAGTGGACCAGAGCTGTTAAAATGTAAGAGGGTGTGAAATGGCTAAACAGAGAGCGGACAGCTCTTCAGAGCTCAAGATGCAGTGAAAATGGGTATGTCCAAAGGACTGTGTGCTTGCACCGCATTCCTCACACAACCATGAAGGGCCTCTAATGTGGGAAATGAGCAGCTGGGTTTGTCGAATTAGCACCAGCTAAGCCTGTTGGAGGCTGTGGTGAGGGGCTCATGTGCTGCCTGAGGTGGGAAGGATGAGGTGCCTGCTCTGCTTCCCCAAGCTCAGCTGTCTGGTGCCTTCTGCCCATGGCAGTGCAGCTGGGTGTCCAAACCCCTGCTGGCTCTGCCCTGAGCAGGGACAGTGTGCTGACACCATCTGTGACAACAGACAATGCAGTTCAGCAAACGGCTCTTAGCTAAGTCTTGTTCCTTGGTGAGCTCCAAGGCATCCCACCTGCAAAGTGTTTGTGCAAACACTGAGGATAGGTCAACCCTGGCCCCTACGAAGGTGGCAGTATTTGTGTACTCTGAGCCTCAGTACGCTGTTGGCAGTCTGACCTCGGCGTCTGTTGTGTGAGCTACTTTGCATATCGTGGCTCTGTGTCTAGCGCAAGGCTACAGGGAGATGGACACACAGTGTGCAGGTTAAGCGTAAGCCAAGAGCATCGCTTGCGTGACAATCACTGGAGATAAGTTGGCCTGCAGCATGAGCTTGGAAATGTGATATGTCTCTCCAGGAATCGTTTAATCTCTTTCTTCCAGATACTCATAAGTTCTGAGTGGTTTTGTTTCTTTGTGATTTATAAGGAAAAATATTTGTCATATCTCATGGCTCGCAGTCTCTGGATGTTGTTGTTACTTAATGTCACTGTCACCTGGGCCATGCAAGATCACTCCCATTACACAGTTAGATGACTGAATTATTTTAAAAAACATTATTTGATCTATCTAGAATGCAGCATGAGTAATTTTAACTGCATTGAGTGTGAACAAAGCTATACTTAAATCACAGTGTGGTAGAAAAAAACAGCAGGAAAAAGATATTTGAGAAATCAGATAATGGTTTGGGAGAAAGTGAACAATGGCTACATTGAATTTGAGATTTTTTGATTTATGCTAATTTATGGTATAATATCCATGTAGTTTTGATGTTATCTGTAAGCAAAAAAAGTAATATTAACAACTTACCTGTAGACTTTGAGTTGTTCTATGCATAACAGCAGGAACATCTCTGTGCTCCAAAGTGATTACAGAAAACTTTTTATAACTGTAAGTTTGAATTCTAAGGATTTTTTTTAATATATCTCTTCGTTTTTTTGTGATGTGTTGCTGTCCATGTCTAGATACACATGAAAGCCAGTCCACTTTGAACATAAAGAATAGCTGAGAGAACTTACTAAAATTTTGAAGCTGAACATATTGGAGTCTGAGTTCACTTCTTCCTCTTGCCTCCTCACAAGAAGTGATATAATGGGCACTCACTTCTGTGATTTTAACTGGATATTTTAGCTTCAGATTTCAGCATTTCATGAAAGGAAGAATACCTGCCCTATTGGGAACCTCACAATTCATTCTTGAGACACAGGCTCAGATGCAATTTCTACAGTGGTAACTGAGGTTTTGTGAATTGCTTTGCAAACATATCTGAAGCTCTTTATCTTGTGTTTATGCTCTGTAGTGACTGTTCTTCCCCGCTTTTTTTCATTTTATCCTCCTTTTTTGTTTTGTTTTGTTTTTCCGCCTCTATCCTCCAAGGGTATGTTCATTTCAGTCAGGTGTTCCCAGCTATGTGCCGGGGAGGCTGAATCCTAAAACACTAAGTAGTTGAAACACGCTCTCTACATTTTTATGGAGTTCATTGCAAATCATGTAAACAAACATATTATTTTCTCCTAAGTGGGATTTGATCCCAGTAGAGCTGGGGTTCAAGCTGATCTCTTAGAAGCAGAATTTGACTGATTTTAGTGTTAGCTACAGTAAGATCAGCCATCTTTTATTCCCATCCTTAAAACCTTTGTTTCACTTAGATTCTACTAGCACTCTGTAACTTCATTATTAGTAAGAAAAAAGAAAATAAATACCTGAAATTTTGTTTTTTAATTGTGTACATCTCAGCAGTTTCATACTGTAAATCATACTATATTTTTCATATTATATATACATAAATCATTAATTATAGATGTAACCCATAGCTACATGAGTGTTTGCATTGATTACTTTTTTCTATGTTTCTCCTGTAATATATTAAGTCTTCTAGGGTTTCTTATACTGGTACTGCAGGTTGTGTTGGCAATGGTTTGGTAAAAAGCAGTCATCTTTCTGGTTGGAAATGTTGCGGTGCCACAGTCCAGTGGTCAAAAGCAGAACCGTACAAGTGGGCTGTGCTAAGAGAGGGTGTGTATGATGGTCTGTGGATGTTCATAATGGCTTCATCCACTGCCCTTGCAGGATTTGCTTAGTTATGTAATTTTTGCCTTTTATAGGATTTTCCATTACAGGACTACATATTCCATTCCACCAGAAGTGTTAAAGGTTGATCAAGTCAATGAAGTCTTGCAGCCTCTACGTGTGGCAGAGTGTGATCGTGGATATCATCAGCAAAGAACATGAGCTCATCTCAAAAGAGAAATAATTTCCTTTCCAGCCATGAAAATGCAAGGTTGGTGATAAAAGAGCAGAACTATTAAAAAAAAAAAAAATCACTAAGAATGCAAGTGCAGTGCAATAAAGCCTGAGCAAACAGACAGGATTTTATTTCAATTCTCTTTCTTATGTCATTGTTCATTTCATCTGGCAGAATATAGTTGGGACACATTGTTTTAGCTCTATTACTGATTTGTAACCACTTGTAATTAAGATTAGATTGGGTCATCACTGACTGTAAATAAATCTTCAAGCTTGCTATTCCAGTGGAAACAGTGAAGATGACAAAGCTTCTGTGGACCAGAATTAATACTGGGAGGAATTTTGCAAATTAGTGGTAATGGGTTAGGACTAGGAATAATACAACAGTAAGACATTTTCCTATTTCATTATATTTTATGAAATCACTCAGTGAAATGAAGCTTGCTCTGAAATCACTGCAAGGTTTGCTTTTGACTTCTATGGCAGTGTATTTCACCCATTATGTTCTAAAGCTTTTGAAATCAAATTGGAAAACAAAGAATACAAATTTGTTCTTATTTTTTATTACAGCTATGCATCAGAAGTTGCTGGTCAGCATTATATTCCGGGGTGTACCTCTTGGAGGGATGGTGGGTGTATCTGCAAATGCAGGTGCACTGCAGGTTTGTGGATCAGTTTTTAGTGCTCTCTGTGAGGTGTGCTTTTATTTTCCTTTTCTCTGGGGCTCAACACACCATTTATTAGATACATGTGATCCTTATCTGCTCTTGGCAGAAGACATCATATTTCTATCGCTCATGTAAGACACTAACTGTAACAACCTCCAGCATGCTCCTGAGACTGTGTTCTCTATTTACAGTTTTTAAATGAGCTGTCTTGAATTTTTATTTTTATTTTATTGTTGTGTTGCCAGCAGGTTAATTATCCCCTTCTCATTGTCATCCACACCACTGCTATAATTTATTTTAAACATTTGAGGTCATTCTGCTATTTAGACAAAGCTTCTGAGGAAATCATGTTGCAGTATAAGCAGGGTTTCAAAAGCATTTAATCTTTCCTTTTGCAGTAGTTTCATCTATCTAATGTTATAATTCATGCCATCACTTTTGCAAAAGGTTAGTTGCTATTCTGATGGACAATTTTATTGCACTATCTAGTCATCGTAAGTCGACATGCTGTCAGTTGCTAATCTTGCTGTTCTCAAAGCTCCCTGCCATCCTGAGATATTAACTGCATGTTTTACGTCCCAGCTATCTTTACATTATCTGTACTCAGTGTATTGTTATAGCTCTGGAAAGATGCTTGTCTGGCATTCCTTGAGCCTGCAGGAAGAATTGTGCCAAGGGGGAAGGTATTTTCAAGGGAATGAGTACACATATTTTTATTAAATGGGATTTTTAGTAATTTGTCATTAGGTGTCTCAGCATGTGCAAAACTTTTCTGAACAGGAAGTCTCCTTAAATAAAGCTTCCTCGTTCTGCGGCAGCCTCAGTTCTTGTTCAACGCTGGCTGTCTCTTCTATAATACATTGCCAACACGTTTGATAGCCAAAAGGATTTTATTTCAATGTTTTATCTATTTTTGGCATAAAGCTTTCTTCAAGTGGTATCATTAGCTGTTACAGGAAGCAGGTGTTTCCTCTGTTGCTGTGCCTGTGATGTAATATAAAATGAAGCGCCCTCAGAACTACCCGGGATGGAAACAGACTGATGTCAGGGACGAGTTTGCCTGTCGGACATGGGATGCACATCATACCTGTTTGTTGGTGGTTTCGTAGCTCCACTGTCAGATGACTGAGCAGTCAGTCTCCTGACTGGAGACAAATCATTGCAGCACCTTTTTTAAGGCCAGTCTTTGTGGATCATAGGTTTCGGTTGCTAAATCTGTCCTTCTAATTTCCTGACAAGTGATAATGAAGGTGCAATCCTTACATTTGTCTCTCAGTCAGGACACACTCTCCCACATAAATACAATTATTTAGGAAATTTCGGTATATAGTCGATCAATATCAATCTAATTTTAAGCTACTGTGCTTCTTAATTTGGTGTGCCACAGCCAGGACTTTTTCTTAAGCAAAGACTGAAAGAAATTTTACCTCATTTTAAATTGCAGCTCCACACAATTTAGAGTCTAGAGCAGTTCCTTGTATTCCTCTCCACAGCTGGGATTTAATCAGCATTTCATTATAAATTGAAAATAATTCTGAAATAAGATTTGAAATACTATTTATGGAGGTGCATGTAGGCATGTGCGTGTGTGTGTACTTATGTATAAAATAATGCTTGGTAGAATGGTCACCTTCTGTTTGGACAGACTTGTTTTCCTATGCACAAAATTATTTTTCTCTGGGTTCTTGGATTTTTAATACCATAAACCTATGCACTTCACACAGCTATTTTTTCCAAGACTTTTTACTCTTACAGTCAGCATCTAGCATCACACAGGATTAGATCCTTTTCTTTATTTTTCTTGATTTGTTCTACAGAACAATGCCAAACTGCTGATTTTGTAAAATGTCGATCGATTCAGGAGAAGAGAGTAATGTTGCAAACACAGAATTACAACTTCACGCCTGGCTCTGGCAGTACAAGAAACTGGATTCGAGGAGTGTATGTGTTTTCATACATGTACAGATATCTAACATTGAACAAAGAAAGAGTGAAGGAGAGGGCCAAGTGAATTTATTTCGCTGTAAATATCATGTCTTTTTTGAAGCTTGCTGTAGTGAGAAGGATCCATTTCAATTATATTGAGCTATAATATAGTTTCTGATGAGTCTGAAGGGCATAAAACATCCCAGACACACCAGCTACCCGCAGGAAGCAAAGCAAGTGTAAAACTGAGGTTCCCCTTTAAGAGTGAAGGAGATGATATGCTGCTGTAGAAGCCCACTGTGCAATTACTTCACTTTCATAATCACAGATTGCTGCTGAAATCCTTCTATCTCATAGTATTTGATGAAGCATTTAACATTTTAAATCACAGTGGACTAATAAAGTTCGGAACAAATCTTGAATTTTTTAACTTGAGGAAATGTGTCCAAGAATTATTTTTCTCTATCTTCATGCTTTTTTACTTTAAGAAGATCTCGAGCACTTTAAGCATAAATTCTATATGCCACTAGAAATGCTATAGATATATTAAAAAAAAAAAAAAGAAAGAAAAGAAAAAAGAAGAAAATAAAAGCCAACCAAGTTTCCTTGGTGGTTTTGGCCATTCCTTTCTCATCATGAAGTATGTATTAGCTCTTTGAGGTAGATGAGCAGTCCCATTGTCCTGGGCACCTAACAGCACAAAATCAATGGCAATCACTTTACCATTGTATTTGGAGATTAAAGGACAGAACCTAACAAATGAAGCAGACCTTGAGTCAGGAGACTACTAGCATCAGATAATGCAGCTGAACAGTACGTCTAGCAGAGATAAGCTACGAATGAATTCTTGGCCAGTCATCCTTTTGGCAACCTCTTTGCCAAGGGAAGGTCTTGATTTATCATTCAGGTAGTATTGATTTTCAAACTTGAATTTATTTATTCTTTTTATTCAGCTGAATTAAGATTTTCTGTAGTCTTGCATGCTTCCAGGAATGCATAAGGAGCATACTGTGCACTAGAAAGCTCTCCCAGGGCACCTACTTATATGGTTTTTACTCCTGTCCCACCACCTGAATGACCTGATCCTGGCAGCATATACTTTTACCAATATATCAATTTTCTAATGTAAAAAGCAGTGAATAGGGATTTATGTGAAGGTCTTGAGATGACTCAACTATTGGCTTGCATCTCTGCAGCAGAAGGCTGTGGTTTTCATTTCCACCTCATGTACTAGGCTCAGAGCCAATGCTTGGCACTGTATTTCAGTGACAGGGGGCGTTTCATTGTGGAAGATGTCATCCTGAAGATGACATTATGATCTCAGCTCTATTGTTTCTCCATCTGGAAATGAAAACTCCAAGGAATACTTCAGAAAGAGTAGGAGATTAGCTTAGGGCCCCACCAAACGTTCCTAAAATCATTGCTGTGACAGTGCGTGTGTAAAATGTTCAGTACATGACAACCATATTTCTGTCTGAAGAGTTTTGCAGCATCACTGTCTACGTCATTTTCATCAGTGCACTGCATCTGTTGTGCTATTTGTAAACACTCAGATTTCTAAAAGCAGGGCAGAGATGTTTCTTCTATTCGAGTGACGGCAATGGTAACAAGTCAGCTTTAGAGCTGCCTCTTCTTCCTACCTCTGGAGAGGCGTATTCTTCCTGTTCCTGCAGCTGCAGCATGAAAGGCTGTTGTAGAAGACAGTGTGTGGCACCACTGGAGCATTTAAATGCATCTGCTAAGGGAAATGTTCTAGCTGATTGCTTATTTTTCAGTAATACAGAGACAGAAATTCTTTAATTATGGTGTATGATGGAGGCGGTCACAAGGGTCACAATATTGACAATTTATAAATGTCTCTAGTAAACTAGACTGATTTATCTAGGGAAAACAGATTTATACATTTTTTTATTCATTACAATATTTTATTTTTAATTTGCACTTGAAAAAAAAAATCTTTATCTCCCCAAAATCTACATAGTGGATGTCATCTATGTCTGTCCATGTAACTCCTTGTTTCCCAAGCTTTTCAGTTCTTCTGTTACTACAGCATTCTGCTCCCTCCAGCATTCTGCTCCCTCCTTTTCAGAGGGAGGAAGAAAGGAAGAAATCAGTCTGTCCACCCATCATTTGCTGCTTTTTCCTTTGTTTTGAGAAATGGAAAGAAATGCTTGACCCTAGCTATGCAAATTGTGGTACCCAATGGCCCGACTTCAGCCCTGTGTCTTCATGCTCTTTGATAGTGAACATACTGATCAATCTGCACAGATCTCATCATAGCTCATTAAAGAGCTTGTTCTCACCCAGTGGATTCATAGTAGATTTCAGATGGATTTGGGTTTAGGTATGTGCAAAGAAAATGCTTCTGATTGGTTCTCTTCAGCCTGGGCCATTGATATTATACTGCACCAATTTTAGAGCAATAGATTTTTGTGCTTTGAGGTCAGAACTTACTCCTGAAATTGTAATGTGGTCATTCCAAGATAATCTTTTGCCAGTGGCTTTCCATCCTACTTCCTGATAGCCTAAATAATATTAAGAGACTGTATTGCAGACTTTTTCCCTGGATGGCTGTAGGACCTAAAGAAACATTGAGCTTGCAAGTTCTTGCACATTTTGAAAGAACAAACCCATTTATGTTTTGATTGATGTGTGGGTTTTGGTGCTGGTTTGATTTGTTTCCTTTAGTAGTCTGATTTGGAACCGTAGAGAATTAAAGCTGTAACTATATGTCAAGTCTTGCATTGTGCATTACAGAGATGTGATTGGACAATATTCAGTGTTGTTTGGATGCTGATAGTGTTGAGACACAAGCAAAAAAACCCACCCTACCCCCAAATCTGTAAGGTCTAAAGATAAGAATGGACTCTGTCTCTGTTTTAAGCAATCTAAGGTAGGGTGGCTTCTCTTCAAATGTGATTTAAGCACTCAGTGTATAAGATTTTCTATAAATACAAATCTGTCTTACCTAAGACACAATTGAGCATGTTACATAACAGCGATACAACCCTGTATCATTGTTCCATTGGTGCTTTCTGAGATTGCTTTTATCCTGTAAATATTCCTACTGGATTGTTTCTTCTTTTAATTTATATATAAAATGTAATTATGACCATTTGTCTATGAAAATGCATAGTTTTTACATGAAGAGCACTAAAGTTTGCATCAAGGAGTTCCTACAAACTGGTCTTGTTTATAGTTTTTTAATAGTGACTGGTTTTTTCAGTGACTATGGAAATAACTGTCAAGCAACTATTTTTCTGGTGGTATGATAGATGCTTCAATTTACACTTGGAAGCATATGAGCATGGACAGCTGAGAAAATACTAAGAGGAAAATGAGATGTCAGGAAGCTCGCAGTTTAAAACATTCTTTGTCATCTGGTGTGGTGAGTAACTAGAGTTTAACCCAAAAGTGTGTGTCCTTTACTGTTAAATATATTTCAAAATACTGATATTTTGTCAATGTTGTGGTTTTTTTTTCACTTTCCAGTATTATAAGGTCACAAATATTATGGGCATCATGAATTATTACAGACAGCACAATTATTAATAAATGGAAGTTTAGTCTTTTTCCGGCATATTTAGAAATGTAAGAAAATAGGAAAATAAGAATTGATGACCAAGAATGCTGAGCTTCAATAGCTTAAACAGCTTTGTGGGTGTGCCGAATTCCAAGTCAGTTCTGGGTTTATGATCCCGTGAAGCATTGGAGAGTTCTGCTTGACCTTTCCTCCAGCTAGAGCTTTGCTGCTTCTGGAGGCCAAATACAACCGTTGGTCCTGTTTGGTAATGTGTACAGGGAACACACCAGCACTGCATAATGAAAATGATTTTGAGTGCAAGCGTCACGCTGCTGGATGTTGTCATGGATTCATACTGCAGCAAATGCCAGTATTCTCAGTGAAGTATGGCACACTTGCAGCATCTACCTGTATGAAAGCACAGAGGTTTAATGCTTTCCTGGGACTTATCTCTAACCATAGCTGAACGGTGTGCTAAACTTCTTCAGTGACTCTCTAGATTTCATGAAAAGTCAATTAAATTAGTTTTTTGTAAATTATATATTAGGCAAAGTTACAGTCAGTAATGACACCTCATTATACTGTAACTGTTCGGTGAATGGGTTGGTTAGGGCTTTTTGGGCCATGGTACCTTTGTATGTCATAGTGAGTGATGCCAATGGCCCAGGATACGGTGTCACTGAAGTACCAGCCTTGCTGGTATCAGTGGAAAACATGCTCCTCCCTTCACCACAAATCTAATTTAATAGAACAATTAAAAATGCACTTTAAAGGTGTACTACAATGGCCTAGTATCTGTAGGCAGGGCATACCAGGTCATACCAAGAATACCATCATGTTCTAAACACATAGTATCCAAAGCCTCCCTGATAGACGTTTTGGAGAGCTGAATCTTTCTCTGTGTCTCAGCTCAGAAATAACTCTTGATGGACATTTGTGGAAAAGAATTTCTGAAAAGTATTGGCAAATGAGAAAACAATATGTTGCTTAGCATTGTGAGGAACATCTTGCATCTTTACAGGTAGTATAATTGTTCAAATAATACTGTTTCTGTCCCTGCAATCATCATGACACAAAACATAGTTAAAATCCCTACATTAAATTTGTCTTACAGTCCACAGAACTAAAAGAGCATCTTCAAAAAAATCTTCAAAAGAGTCTCATGTGTGAGCAAAGTTGCATATGAAATAAGCCGCTGTTGGAGATTTCAAGTAGTTTTCTTCAAGAAAAATATGGCAGTTAGATGCTCTGCCAAACTTTTAGTGGGTTAAAACACAAAGATCTCTATAGAGATCTGGAAAGGAGCCACTTGAGAACATGATTTTTATCAACAGGGATTAGAAGGAATGATCAAAACAAATTTGAAGTTTTAATAAACAAACAAGTTCCAATCTTCATTGCTTCCATTACTGTTTCCCTCTGTTACACTGTGCAGGTATTACTAGATTGCAGGTAGCAGATGGGATTCTTGTTCTTCATTAGACTTTAATATCCACTTCATATATATTTAAAATTTATCACAGGTCTCATGAATTCAAATGAGATGTTACAGTCCACAAATACAACTGCAATAACAGTTATACAGCTTTTAGAAGATAGCCAACCCCAGGTGTTGACTCATGAATATTTATGTACATCAGTCATCATGGAAGCAAAATACAATTTGGACCTGATCCTATTCCCAATAAAAGAACTAAAAACCGCTCAGTGCTAGAAACAATCCTTTTAGACATCTGAGAAAAAATAATAATAATTATTCCCCATTGCCACGTGTTTCCAGTTAAAATGGGATGGGGGAGACAGATCAGAAAATTGCTTTTTTAATTATTGAAAGGGTACCTTTTTTTTTCCTAAATTTGGAATATATTCTTAAGACATGCAAATAAACTTTTTTTTTGCATACAAAATTAATTGGGTCACAGTGTTTGAACTTGTGTATATTTTTATGTGCTAAATTTAATGAATCAAAGTAAATTTTATGATGTCTGTGGAAGTGAAAGTATACTATATTTTTTCTTCTTAAGTCATTAAAGTTTTTATTCCATTATTATATAACTGGAATGTAGCCAAATGGATTTTTCTCACTTAAGAAACCACTCATTCAAAACTGGAAGTTTTGAATGAGTGGTTTCTCAAAACTGAAAGTTTTGAATTCCAAAATGTGTTCGGGTTTTTATTATTTTCAATATTTAGGAGGAAAAAAAAAGACAGTAATTGAGATGAGATAAAATAAATATTTGTAAAAGTATAAATTGTAGGCCAGATTAGGATTTGATTTCCAACCTTGTAGCTACTACATATTTTCAGAAATTAACATTGCTAGATATGTATCTTGTGCACTGATATCAGTATCATGCACACTTATGTCTGACTGCAGAGGTGGGATGTTGAAATTTTTATCCATCAAGATCTGGCAGTAGGACAGATCAGGAAAATAGGACCAAGCACAGATTTTATACGGAACTTATATTTTCAGTCTTTCCTCATTTCTACATTTTCTCCTGAAAATGAAACTCTATGAGCTAAAGAGAGAGAGAAAAAAAAAAAAAAAGGATAGCAAAATCCTGCATGAAACTATACAAAAATAAATGAAGTATATTTTATATCATTTTAGAATGTTAATAAAAGATTTTGAAACCAAATTGATTGTTCAGAAAGACCTAAATCTGCTCTCTTTTTTGGTGACTTTGGATGATGGGGAAAATTGTGCAGAACTGGTAACCATTGTGTTCTCCTTTCCCTAGCAGTCTGCCATTTTCCTGTGTTGGCAGGTAAGATTATTAAAGATCTAATGAGCAGCCCTGGGAAATCCTCTCTCTGATTTGAGAGTTAGAGAACTGTACCGAGTTACAGAGGGCAGCATGGAAGCGCAGTAGACAGCAAAATTAGCATTGAGTAACTTCTGTTTATTTCCATACGTCAGCAATGGAGAAAGAAGTTGTTTTCATGAGGTGACATTGATATTACTTAGAGGACCAGGGCTATGCACTAGGAACTTTGTATGTGCTCCATTGTCTTTGAACTTTCTAAGGAGTGTCACCTTCCAAAACTAAATCAATTTTCAGGAGCGATATTACCTGGGAGAGGTAACACACAAAGGTAGGAAAATTTTGCAAATATGGCAAAAGTGATACTGTGACTTTTCTTGAGTACTTACTATATGGGAACTTTTGAATTATCATTATGTATTTACAGTAAAGAGTTTGAGTCCCGGGTTTACGGAAAGCACTTAAGGTTCCTATTTCATTATTATTCAATTTAAAACATGCCACTTAATCAGGTAACACAAACAGTGTCTGACTTGGGTGTTTAAATTTTAAGATGGGTATAGGCAGAAAAAAAAATCCCTAATACTTCTGATGTAAAAAAGAATTAGCTTGGGAATTTCTTGTCATGTGCAGTAGAGCCAAGAAATAATTGTTAAAGCTGTGCTTTAAAGGAAATACAAGAGGAAATAGATGAAAGTTCTTGCCTATGCATGATCAGAGAGGAACATTACATAGTGCCCATGTGGTTATCACATATGCAATTCTGCTTTTGCTCTCATTTATTTTTGTTACTACAGTTTTATTAAAATATGCCAATCTCTTTGAGGAATATAGTGCTGCATGGGTAGAGGGCATTATCTTAGTGGCACGTGACTTCATTCACTGCAATTGTGTAATGAAGGGCAACCAGTTTTCTTTGTGCAGTCTCAAGACTCATAATTTGGTGCAGGCAGGTTGGGATTGATTCCACATCTGAGAAGGGATTGCTACCAGTGTGACTAAGTGGCCCAGAGGTATTGCTGTTTTCAACCTAAGATCATGACAGAGCTTCATCTGTCTTTGGATATCAAGGGAAAAGCAGGCAGTGGTAAACACCATGGGGTGTCTCTGCACCACCAGGGAGTGCATTTTGTATTTGCTCAGTACCTGTAACTGCTAACAGAAGTCTGCAGTATCTGGAGAAACAGCTTAGTGCATATTAATTTCTTGGAATTGCCCAAAACGAAGTAGAGAGTACAGTCAGTTTTCTGTGGACTCAAACAATCAAGGCACACTTAAATAGGTTAAAAACATCTATTTGTACTTATGCAGGAAAGGGATTAGGACTTGGATGTAGCAACATAACCTTGTTCAGCTCAGTATGTGCAGCAAAGTTTGGAGCTCTGGGCTTCATGATTAGAATTAATACAGAAACATTTCTTAGAGAGGAAAGACATTTTAATTCATATCTTCTAATTAATTATCAACCAACTATGGCACAAAGACTCTTGCAGAGAAGGGAAGGGTGTTAGTCATCAGTTGCTCTAGCATGCACTTTGTTGCCATAAGGAACAGCTTTAGTTACCATTTCATGACACTGCATTGCTGGTGTTGATAATTTACGTACCCAAGAGCAATACGCTGGTGTGGAACCTAGAGAAATCTGCATCTTAAAAAGAAACAGGGTAACTGAATGTGTGCTGTGTTCAGATTAGCAATTCAGATGTAAGATAGTCCTCCAGAGAGACCATAATGTTCTGTGAGAAAATCTCACCGACACATGCCAGCAGTACATCTCATCAAAAGAGAGCTGCTGGAAATGGATACGTTCTCTACCTGCAGAGCAGAGACATACAAGGGAAGAAAAGTTGCCCTGTCCCAGCAACGTGCTTTGCTCTGTTGCAGAAGGTCCACGGTGGGTCTGGAATAAGTTTGTTTTTTGCAGAAGGGCAATGATCGCATGTAAGGGAGCATGAGCATAGGCAGGACGACAGCGTGGGTGTTTCACGACCGTAGTCTATATTGGCAGGGCTGGAAAGCACTGCATGGTTTGGAGCTGAGAAACAGAAGTTGTAGTGAGCTGAGGGAGGAATCCCGGTTCTTTCTGACTCTGTTACTGCACCTGGCAGCATCCCAGATGCCAACAGGAATGGCATGCTATAGAAGGTGACTTCACCACGCATCGCAGGGGAGCAGATTGCACACAGACTATGAAGCCGTTGCCAGAGCATCTGCTGCCGGACTAGGCTAGTGGGTGCAGCGCATCCCTCCGGCTTCTCCAGGCGGGGGGGTTAAGTCGGCGTCGCTGCCTGGGAAAAGCGCTCACCGCACAGGGCGTGCGGGCACCCCGCGCTGCCTCCCCTCCCCTGCGCCCCACGTCCCGCACAAACAAGCGCGGTGGCACCTTCCCGCCCCCGAAATAATCGCTCTTGGGCAGGGCGATCGCGGGCGGTGGGGAGGGCGGCCCGAGGAAGCTGCGGCAGCTCCCGGGCGGGGCCCGGTTTCCCGGGCAGGCCCGGCCGCCCGCTCTCGGGCCTGACGCTCCCCCTGGTGGCGGACGGAAGGCCTCGGACCCCGCGGCCAGCGCGCTGCCAGGCGCCCTCGTCCGCCGCGGAGCGAGGCGGAACAGGGTCCCGTGGCTGCGCGCCCACCGCTCGTGCTGCCCGAGGAGCAGCGCGTCCGTTTCCACCTTCTCCCCCAGCTGTTTTCACCGGTCCTGCCTGACAGCAGGGAAGGAAACCAACAGGGTGCCTCGCACGGCTGGAATCCCGTAACTCGCCCTCGTCTTGATTGTGTGCTGAAAGGCGTTGTGGAGAGGCTAATAACGCCCGGTCACAGTCAGGGAGGTGCTTCGACCTCAGGGTCAGCTGTTTTCCTTCTCCTCCTCATCGCCCACCACTGAAGACTCCTGCTTCAGGAGTGGGTGTCTGCAAAGAACTTTGATGGTGCCGATCTGGTTTGATCACACTTGTGTTAACCGGTTCTTCGGCACCTCTGCCGCCTTTGGAAGCTATTTCATACTGGTACTGTGGTGCTTGTGGCACCACATAAAAAGTGCAGGAGATCCATATTGCAATAAGTGTGGCAGACAAGTTTGTCTTCAAAACTTTCACCTAAGTATTATGTTGACTTGAGGTTATGTAAATGTATTTTTAATTGAAAGGGCAATTAGATGATTTGAGCGGAAAAACCAAAGGCTGCATAGCCCTGCACACCAGAAATTCATATTCATGTAGTATGCCTTCTTGTCTGTACTGCCGCTCCTTAAGTGGAAGATACGAGATAAATTGATTTAAAGAGGAAAGAATGACGAATACGTAATTCTTGTGCTTAATGTTAAAGGCCAGACTGAGGAAGAGCCCATAAAAGACATACCAGGAGAGCTTGGAGGCCTGCACAAGGCTATGGGAAAGTAGAAGGATGAAAATTGCAAAAAGATGTGGATAATACCCACCAAAAATATATGTGAAGAAACTTTGGAAATAAAAAGTTGTCTACTTGGACTTCAGTAAGGCCTTTAACACAGTCTCTCAGAGCATTCTCCTGCAGAAGCTGGCTGCTCATGGCTTGGACAAGTGCACTCTGCACTGGGTTAAAAACTGGCTGGATGGCCGAGCTCAGAGAGTGGTGCTGAATGGAGCCAAATCCAGCTGGCGAACGGTCACCAGTGGTGTTCCCCAGGGCTCAGTGTTGGGACCAGTTCTGTTTAATATCTTTATCGAGGGGATTGAATGCACCCTCAGCAAGTTTGCAGATGACACCAAATTAGGTGGAAGTGTCGATCTGCTGGAGGGTAGGAAGGCCCTGCAGAGGGATCTGGACAGGCTGGATTGTT
>VXBZ01006138.1:278208-358149 GCA_013399135.1 Heliornis fulica
CCAGAGAAGGGCAACGAGGATGGTGAAGGGTCTGGAGAACAGGCCCTACGAGGAGCGGCTGAGGGAGCTGGAGGTGTTTAGTTTGGAAAAGAGGAGGCTGAGAGGAGACCTTATTGCTCTCTACAACTACCTGAAAGGAGGTTGCAGTGAGGTGGGGGTTGGTCTCCCCAGTAACAGGTGATAGAGCTAGAGGAAATGGCCTCAAGCTGTGCCAGGGAAAATTTAGGTTGGATATTAGGAAAAACTTTTTTACTGAAAGAGTCATCAAGCATTGGAACAGGCTGCCCAGGGAGGTGGTTGAGTCCCCATCTCTTGAGGTGTTTAAAAGACAGGTAGATGCGGTGCTTGAGGACATGGTCTAGCGGTGGACTTGGTGGCAGTAGGTTAGTGGTTGGACTGGATGATCTTAAGAGTCTCTTCCAACCTTAACAATTCTGTGATTCTAAAGGCAAGTCAAAGAAAAATACACAACGATAAAAAGTTTGTCTCTTAGCTTTACTGTCAGCAACAGGTGTTTAGATTACTTGATCTGTAGAAATTCTACATTTGCCTTATATGTCTGACCATTTGTTCTGATTGTATCTCAGCATGTTTTGACATGAACTTTAGATACTGCTGGTAAACAAAAGAAGCATTTCAATATAACAACTTATATCTGCTTTATGGATTTCATTTTCTCCCCCTGTTTTTACAATGACCTAGAGCTAGTACTTTAAATATCCTTGGCTCTGAAGTAGAAGACAATTTATTTTTATGTCAAGATAGTGAGGGATTTAGATATGAAGTAATATGTTCTTGTGCTTTAAGGCTAACATGAGTTTCCTGCTTTTTCCTGATATCTTGATATCTTTTTTCTGGTCATGATCCCCTCTGCATGCCAGTTAGAAAATACAGAAGCACCATAAAGAAAAGTTTTAAAAAACAGTATATTAGATAAAGCCACAAAACGTCTGCTCCTAGAGCTGTTCTGTGGTTCTGGTGAAACTGATTGAACTGATGCTAGGTCAGCAGATGGGAGATGCCTTCTGACTGATATCAGACCCTCTCTTGTTTTTAAAGCCACCCTATGTTTTTCTGTCCATGACACATGAATGTATGTTTGTACAGACATTTGTTGTACTGAACACAGTTTCAGTAGAATTTTAGATAATGATCCGTAGGAGCAAGATTTGGATGAATGCCATACTGTACTATTTATTCCATTGTTCCTATCAGAATGTATGTTCTGTTCATTATTTCTCTTTTGAACAGAGGGTTCTTGGTGAAAAAATCAAGGATGGTTAAGGGAACAGATAAGAGCAAGCATATTTTTTTTACAGAATCAAGTAATCCACAGTCCTGTGATAGAGTTTGTTAGTCCATGTGTATATGTCACTTTGCATGCAAAGGCATTCAGAAAATGCTTCCCTTCATTTTTATGAGTACATTAGTTTTATAGTTTATTGCTTTTAGAAAACACAATGCACTAAGTAGTAGATGTTGTCTTTGTTATCCAAGTGGCTAGAATAATAGCTACAATTTGGCAGCTGTACCGTTTATTTTTCTATCCCAAGTTTAATTTGTATTCAGTTTTTGTGACACAAGTGACAATAATTGCATTTATAGTAATTTAAACTACAACGCCTTGAATTTCAGGTAATATAGATACATCTAAAGAAGAAAGTTTGAGTTACAGTTTTTGCTTTGTAGTATTGGAAGTAACCTATGTAGCTGGAAACTAAATCACAAAGATTGCTTTATGTTATTTTTATGGCTGTGCAGTGCTCTGTTAGATAGGTATTGCTTGAACTGTGCCCCGAATTTACAAATTCTGCTCAGCCTCACCCTGGCCCCTTTGATGTGGGGTGGACTCAGGTACTGCTCTTGTTTCTTCTAACATGATCCATTTCAAATTACGAGGGCAGGGTGTCAGGTCAGCGTGGGTCTGTGTGCTGGGTGGGCACTGCCAGGTCTGTGGCCAAGGGCTGCTCATTCTCTTTGTGAAGGGGAGTTGCCGCCCCTGCAGCCCTGTCCTGCCATCAGAGCCCTAATATGAAAATTAGACTTCAGAACCCTGTGGAGGTTTATGAGGCTAATACAGAAAACATACCAAAGGTGTTGGTTTTCTTTTTGCTTTTAGAAAATTGCATTGATTTTTAAGCTAATACTGTGAGCTTCTGGCCACAAGTCATTTTTAATGCCTAAGAGGGAAAATAATGAGCTGTTTTGTGTAATATTTCTGTCTAGGAGTGTGTCCTTTGTGAGGTACATAGCCAGACATCTTTATATAAAATAAGACATTTATTTTAGATCGTTATTGTATAAATTTTATGGTAATTATTTGCACAGGGGATAATTTAACCAGTTAATTGCATTGGGGATAAATTAAACACTATCCTCAAATAACTTATGCTCCATGTTCCCCATGTTGTTAGGTTAGATTTCATGTCAAAAGATTGACTGTTCTGCTTTTTCATGAAGAATAATAGCATTGAAAAAAGACTCCTACATCATGTAATCATAGGTGCTTAAGTCAAAATATCTCTGCAGTGTGACAGACACAGGAATAGTCTTGCTAATAAAGAGATGACTGTCTTGTTTTCTTTAGAGGTAGATCATTTATATCATGTCAGGAAATTCAGTGAGTCCAGTAGTGACTTTCTTTGTCAGTGACAAATCCAGTTGATTTTAACTATGTTTTTAATGCAAAATGGCAATAGATATTGTGAAAAATATTTCACATTTTTGTACCAAAATCCAAAATATTTTGATCTGGGTTTTTTTATTAGATTGTTCTATGGAGAAGCCTGAGGGTTGAAGGTGTCCTGCCTTCTGATCTGCCAGATATCCCAAAGTGTGAGAGGCAAAGCTATTGTATTACCCTTTATGCAAGCCCTGACGTGTGCAAAGCAATCCCCCTTAATTCTCCCCGCTTGCGAACTGTTCCAACTCCTTGCAATTGGTCCAACATTGTGCAGCATTAGCTTTGGGGTGATTGGCCTGCCAATAGGAAGCAGTGAATGAATTCCTTGCATTCCTTTGCTTTCGTGCATGGGTTGAGAGTCTGAGCAGTTGGGAGTCTTGTGCAGCAGCTGGTTGGGGGGAGGTTCTTATGCATCATGGACTTTGGGTGGAGAGAAATTATGCTCTTTGTCATTTGTTTTGTGTATATATATTTCTGTTATTTTCCTATTGTGTGTGTCCTGTTAAACAGGTTTTTATCTCAACCCATGACTTCCCTCACTTTCAGTCTTCTGATTCTGTCCCCCATCCTGCCAAGGAGGGGGGAGAGAATCAGAAGGAGGGGGCCAAGTCAGCAGCTGCGCGGTTCTTAATTGCTGGCTGGGCATAACCATGATACTGGTATCTCAGGATATTATTCATAATATAATATTCATAATATATTTCATAATAGAAATAGGATCTCTCAACTAAGAAAATATCTGGCTAATTTTTGAGTATTTTTTTAAATCCATAATGTGTCTTTTTAAGTGGCAAGAACTGTGCATTTTTATGCTTTTCATCATAGCTTCTCAGAAGTCAAAATAGGATGACGACACTGCAGCTGAGATACTATCCTTATCACAAATGTTTTGGGAACAAAACACTTACTATATGTTGCTAGATCTATCAGGTATGTATAAAAGGTAAAAAATTAGAGAAGCGGAAGTTGCGATGCTCTGGTTTGGTATACCTCTTTCACTTGCTACTAAAAAAGCATTTTAAAATATTTTCACCATACTTTAGTATTTCCTTATGTGATGTTAATTTAAATAAATGATTCTTAAATACATCTGGCAATTTCCAAAGGTCAACATGAATATGAAAGAAGACTTAATCACATGGAATTTCTTTAAGAATATATAAAGCTGAAGCAAGGACTCATCTCCCTATTGGTCATCTGGGAGAGCGCATTAAAAGATTGAGTAACGAAAAGAAGATATTTTAACTTAATAGCCTAACAACACTATGTGGGATGCTGTAGTAACTCAGAAATTACCTCCTTCTGATTCCATGGAACTGTAGCCAAGAAGGCTCATGATATGCGGAAGTTGCCCTGCCAAGGATGCCCAGGACTGATAAATAAAAGTGCAGTTTAGGAAAGAGCTGATTATAAAATATCAAACTATCCTAGTATAAACAGCTGGTTGAATATGTTTTGCTGGTGTAAAGGGACAGAAGAATATTCTTTCCTTCGTTCATATGCTGTGTAATCCTGGTGTATAAATATACATCTTTTCGTTACCAACATTTGCTTGTGCCATTGGTACCTATTATGCTCTGTATGTTTTTTATCTTCTATAATCCTTTTATTCTCTCTCTGACTTTTCAGATGTTCTCCATAATGCTTTGAAGATTAATCCCAAATTAAAGGATATAGTTAAATAATGAAATTCTGGCTTCCTTATAGTGAAGTGGCACATACAATCTTCAACCATAAAAGTACGTCTAAAAGCATATTTCATTTGAAGTAACAAAGTATGAATTAATATTTTTTAAATAAGGACTTATCAGGTAAGCATATAGTATCATTTATTTCGTTTTGGCTGGGACATACTTCATGTAAGTTGTAATGTTTAATTTTTCTCTTCTAGTGTCATGTGACAGTAGAAACACCTTTCTTGTTTATTAAAGAAAAAAGGTTTCATTTTACTAGTGCACCAGTGTGGCAACACATCATGGATTGAAGAGTCAGTGATATGTGCTGAATATAAATCTGAATGTCCTACAGCACAAATTACTCCAATTCCTACTTGATGCCTTGTCTGCCTGTAGATAAGCAGGTCATAAAGCTCATTCAAGTGGAGTCCTATTTCTTCAGTCACCAATTTGTTCTGATAGCAGCCTTCATTTGAGAAAGCTGTCCCACATCTGCCATCACAAAGTCATCCTGCTGCCTGAACAACAATAGACTAAGCAATCCTGCCGGCTGCCAGAATTCAGCCAGGCACAGATGGAAGTTACAGTCATCAGATGTTTGAGCAGCAGAATACCCTGCTCCTAGTCATTTGTACTCAAGTGTTTCACCTGGGTTATTACTTCATCCACTTCATCTCTTCGCTTTTGGTTTGAAACAGAACCCTCGTGATGATGTTTTATTGTAACTGGTCCATCAGATATCACTAGGATTTCCCTTAACTTGCAGACGTGGGGAAAAATATGTTAGGAACAAGATATGAATTCTCTCCTTTTTAAGATAAAAAGCTGCATATGATAGAGTGTCACAGAAAAAGTGAAATACTGTCTGTCCTGTGAGTAAAACACTGAGGCTAGAACTAACGGAATTATAGCATATTTCACTAGCTGCCAGAGTACCTGTAGGAAGCATGACCTTCTTGGGCAACTCAGCACATGCAATTTTGAATAAAATCAGCATTATCATGTGTGTTACTTGAAAAAGGCTGAAGGAAATACTGTCATTCACCAAGCCTGTGCAGGCTGTGTAGAGTAAGGGGGAATTTCAGGCAAACATGAGGGGGAAAGGGTTTGATGGCAAAGGTTTTATTGAGTTTGAGGCCTTGACTGGAGAGGAGGTGATCAACAGCTGGTTTATAAGATGTGGCAGGTAAAGCTAGTGAATGATCTGAGGAGAATGGGCCAAAGTTCTTTGCCTTACTGTGGCTTAGTGAGCCTGCGCTGGTGAGCTACTTCAGTAGGGTAGATTGTCACCCATAGATCTCTCTCTTTCTTTCTCATTCTGGAGGAAAGAACAGTTGTAGCTGCCCTATGTGATCTTGTCTTTTTGATAGTCTCTGCTGTAAGAGAAAATAAAGAATTGAAAAGCAGTGCATTTTCCATGGAAAGGGTAGCAACATTCCTGTAATCTCTGCTTGAAATCTGTTGGTAAAAAAATCCAAGTTACTACTGGAAATAGTAATTTGATGGTCTTAGAGATTAAGGAAAGGTGCTGGACTGCCAAGATTAACCTTCAACACTAGTCCATGTTGTCCTGTGTTCCTTCTGAAATGTATTTTCTGAAAGAATTCCTGCTACCATAAGCTCAGCTTTCTCACTTCCTAACTACTACCCTAAGTAAGGTCAGATTGTAGGTTGGTTTGTTATTTGGAAAGGTATAGAATTAAGATTTCTTGAAGGTTCTCAGAGGCTGAAATGTACAGAAACAGTTCTAGCAGGGTTACATTTCACCAGAACAGTCTCTTCTTAAGGGTCAGTACTTAAAATATCCACAATTAATGAGATTCTGTCAAAACATAAGTCACTTTAATATCTGTATACCCATATACATGCATAACATTTATCTTTTCTTAATGTCTGTGCTCTTTAGAACAGTGTGTGATGGGAAGGAGCAGTCAATTGAGCATTCTTTTTCCTTCTTTACTGTGTCAATACTAAGCTTTCTGTTGTTTTCAATCTCTCTTTTGGTCATAGCTTCAAGTATGGTAGGCTCCATTCCTGCTTACTGTAAACTGGCACAACTGAAAACCAAAGCTCCAGTCACTTAATCCCTAGTGTACATACACACACATATATATATAAAGTGCCAGAGTCTAAGGGAAGGGTTTGTGTTAAGGATCCACTAAAACACAAGTTCAAAATTGCTTTCATATTTCATGTCTCTCTTATTTTGAACTTAAGAGATGAAGCAGTATATAAATTGCTGAAGTTTTGTTTCCATGAAGCATTTTCCTTTTCTTTTATTTAAACATGCAGCCATTGCAGTATGTGCTCATATCTTATTTAGAGCAGTAGCACGGGATTTTAATTCTTCTCCTTTCCTCCCAGCAGTACAAAATGCTCCGTCGATTTTATATCACGTAGCACTCTAAACCTGCTTCAAACTTTTCCTCAAGAATGAAACATTTGGATATCCTTAAACTGTGATGCACATGAAACTCATAGAATGAAAAGCAAAAGCAACATTCAAAATCCAGACAGATGCTGGCAGAGTTATAGGGCAATGTACCTGCGATGCAGCACTGGAGGTGGCTCAGGGGAATGGGGGCTCCCAGGGCGGGACTCCAGCTCAGCCCAGGGAGCCTGGCTGGAAGCTGTGCTTGCACGAGGGGCTGAGGCTGACAACATGCTTGGAGAGGGTGAGAGCAGGCATTGGGTTAGTGGTAATATCCCCGAGTGTGTGATGAATGTGTAGGAAAGAGGCCTCTGAGCTTTTGCCAGAGCAGAGAGTGAGAGGTCCTGCTAGCTGTATGACATCCTCAAGTGAAGAGCTAGTTGCAGCTGCAACAGGATATGGTGAGATGTTTCCTAAGAAGCATCTCAGCGCTGGCACTTAGGCAGGAAAGGCAGCGAGGTTTGAAGGAAACGTTACTGAGCAAATTATAGATAGAAAGAGGTTGCTGCTGTTTGGAGTATTTCAATTAGGTGCTAGGGCAGGGCTTCTCCTTTTGTTGGTTTTCTCTTGATGTGTAAAAAAAATAAATAAGAAGAATCAAGAAGAAAAGAGATTCTGTGTTGTCAAAATCGGATCAGTTAAACTTAATTGCACCATAAGTCCATGAAATGCTAGTGAGGAAAGGACAGCTTTGAATCGCATGATGAGAAGGGTTAGAAGGCCCACGTGAGTGTGGATCTAGCAAGCATAATGTGGATGAATTAAGGTACATAGCTGGTATATTTCCCTTTTCATCATAAACATTCTTTTTTGTGTCTGGAATTTTTTTGCAGGCTTTTATTTGAGAACCATTTCTGACCAACGGAAAGCTGGCTGCCAGAGTTTTAGTGCCTGCCAACCTGCTACAAAACTAAGGTAAGCACCTTGTCATCTTTGTGGTGCTGTAACTGCAGAGATGCCAAAGTAGGTTTCTTTAGACTGGAGTCTCTGCAGTGTTTCTTTAGTGTCAGCACATTCACAAGTGGCATAACGTAGGTGTTAAATTCAGAGCGTGGTCCAGTTTTATTAGAATGCTAGCCTGCTCTTGCACGGTGCCTTTCAACATTTTAAAGCAGGATTAGAAACTCTCCAGGTTTCACTAAAATACTATCCCTGAAAAGAAAATGATTTTAAATCTAAATCAGATGCAATAGTAATATAAAGAAGAAATAAGAGTTTAAGATCTGATCTAAACCTAAGAAATGCGTTAAAAATAAATTTAAGCTTGTCAAAGGTATTGTGTTTAGACTTTCTGTAACCAGAGATATATGATGACAGCCTTTAAAGTGCTAGCTCCCCTGAGGCCACTGGGAATGACTTGGGCCCAATTTTCTCCTCTGATAAACAGTACGAGAAGACCTGACTTTTAGGAACTTGAGTGGCTCTGGCTTCATATAGTATTCAAGATTTGTATTCCTTTTAGACTATTTTAAGGAAAATAAGCTTCTCTGTCACTTTTCAAAACTACATGTGGCTGTATCATCACTGAAACTGAGATAGTAACTTAGCATGCCCTGCTTTTCCTCACCAGGGCTCAAGGAATAAACCATTGCCATTTAGAAGTACATGGACATTCTTATCTAGAAGTCCTATCATGGCTATCTGTGGTAGACAGGCTCATAAAGTTCTAGTATTTTGATTACTCAGCTCTGATAGTTTTTGAGCACTGGACTATAAATTAGTAAAATCATAAAAACTGATGTTTTGCTTATGGGGGGAAAATCATGTATGAAACTGAAAAGAAGCATCATCAGTTCTTTCACTTCTGTGATGTAGATGTGGGCATTTATGTGGCATGTCTTCCACAGCAGCCCATGATTAGGTATCAGTTTTATATAGTAGATGATAAAATGACAGCTGGGAGTGTGCACAGGGTGCTGGGAATTCCAGGTGTGGTCTGAAGAATATGAACTGAGGTGAATATATTGCAGAAGAAAAATATTTTCTGTTTATATTTCAAATTTTGGATTTACTGCTAAATTCTGCAAATGGAAATTGATTCCAATAGAGACATGATTCAGAATTCTTACAGTCCATAGAAATATTTTCCTTGCTTTTATTAGACTTCTGATCAGTCCTAAATGTAGAATTTGGATAAGCTTAAGCAGTTGCTGGCGGTAATTTACACAGACATTGTTTTTTGGTATTATTAAATACTCTAGAAGCCTAATTACGATATACATTGGGCCTCTATTATGCAACAAAGTAGTCTTATCAGTTAATTAGCTGTCAGCTGCAATTGCTTTGTTTGTACAATCTAATTGTTTACCATAAAAAGAAAATGATTATTTGTTTAGATTAGTTATTTAAATGTACCTAAAATAAACTGGAATAGGGGAGAAATTTAAGAACATCCTAGTAATTGCTCAGCAGACTGATGGAAGGTTTAACTCCAGAACTACTTCTGCTTAAAACTTCTGCAAAGCAACAAAAAGTATTGAGTAAATAACTGAGAGCTCTCTCTGCTTCTAGGTTTCATTTCATCTTATTTAATGAAGCTGCAAAAAGGTGACTTATTTAATAAGGAATCAGTATTTCTGGCCTCCTGTTTTACAAAAGATATATTGATGTGCATGCTTTTCTTATTACTGAAAGTTCATTATTCTTTACTTGTTTCACACTGGTGTCATACACACAAAGCAGCTCATCTGTATGTATCTACCTTTTTTTTTTCGGAAGACAAATGTTTGATAGATCCAGTCCATATGGTTTTGGCTGCTGGTAACCATTAGTAAATTGCATTTTGGTGCAGTTCTGTTGGAACAAACAGAGTGCATCCAAAGCAACAGTGAGCTTGGATGCAATTGGGCATTATCTATAGCTAACAAGTAAAACAGCAAAAGGAGATCTCAAGAGACAGGATTATAAGGGCTGAATTTCGCTTTCAAGGAGGAACTTCAAAGGCTTAACAGAAATACCGTCTATTGTAATCAGTTAAAGACATTGCCAAGTTCAGCACCTTATATTCAAAGGTTTCCAAGCATGTTGGACACCTGCCCCACTTCTGAAGTCCTTTTACTTTTCAGGAATGTCACAGACGCTTAACTGTGAACAAGAGGAAATGCATCCGGGAGTACTTACATGCAATTGATGCAACTTACATGCCAAGCTCTTACAGTGCAGTATGATGCAACCTTACATTACCACTGTGTGTTTCCAAAGTTTAACAGATTCTACAATTAACTTATTTTTTAAAGAGTTTTTTTCTTAAAGGAGTTATTTGAAGGTTGTCCAAGAGCACTCACACCATATATTAAAAAGCAGCAAATCAGAATGAAAAGTGGCAATCAACCCACCTTGTTTTAATATAGGTGCCCTATGGAGTATGAGCAGCTAAAGAGAGTCATCAGCTCCGGCATTAACTCTGTCATTATCTCTTCCAGACGAGACTCCTGAGCAGTGTTGCTGCAAACCCATGCCAGGCTGAGGCCCGGCTCCAAATGGAAAGCCAGGCAAAGACAGCAGAAGTAGAAAGGAAGTGGAACAACAAGGGACCCAGGTACAGAGAAATCTGTGTCTCAAATTTTTCTGTACAGTAATTCTGTTGAACTGTTTTTCATTAAAATATTGCTTAGTACAGTTGTCCTCACCCTACCGAGTATGGCTAAAAGGTTTCCGGGAGCATCGCTGATCTGATGGTTTACAAAATCTTTGTGTGGTTATGTGATGAAAGGCAAAATGAACCTGAGAGCACCGTGCAAATTGTGAGTGGAATATTCCACAATTGTTCTATGGATCTTTCAAATCTAGGTTACTGTATTTTAAGTCTGCTCTGATCTGGTAATGAATTAAATTTATTCCTGGTGTGGATGTTTCAGCAAGTTTTTGAAGAAGAATTCTTGATGCCTGTTTCTTAAAGGAAAAATACAATACTGTATATATATATATATATATATATATATATGTATAGCCTAGCTTGTTATTTTGCACTAAAGCTGAAAGCATACATAAACATTTATATTTTTTCCATAATACTAACAAGTAGGAAAAGAAAGGCCAAAATAAGGGACAATCTGTTCACTTAAGAACTCTTTTCAATATAAATTGTAGCTAATAATAATGAACTTGTTAGCTATCCAGGAATACTCAGCCTACATTACCTAGTATGCTCAAAATGACCTAAAGAATCTCTGTTCACTACTAAGGTAATTAAAAAGGCTTATTTATGTTAGAACCAAAAGGAGTGAATATGAGAAGTTGAAGCTGTCTGGACCCATTGGAAACATCATTCTGACTCCTGTTAAGTTCTGCAGAAATCTGATGTTTCAATAGGGCTACAGGAAAGAAATTTAACTTCAGAGAAAATGCGAAAATTTTCCACTGCCAAGGTAAGAAAAAAAACCCAAAACAGTCCAATGCAAATGTCATAGGAGATTGAGTGCTCATAAAATGAAGCTGCCTACCAGAAAATACTACTAAGATGTTAAACCAATGGGGAGAACACCCCTCACAAAGAAGTGAGGGCTGCTGAATGTCATGAAAGGTCTCGTAACCCATCTCTCTATCTGAAGGAGGTAGAGAAGGACAGTGCCTTCAGAGCAAGCTTCCAGGAAGAACCCTTTACATCTGCACTGCAGCTACCTCAGCAGAAAAATGTAAACCAACTGTTGCAAGCAAGCACAACTCGTCACAGTGTTTTGGCTCTGATGGTAGCTTCTTTGCTCATCTGTGTTAGCAGGCAGCTGAAGAGGGCAACATGGAAGGTAAGGGAGTTGCAATATCTGGTAGCAGACAAGTAGCCTTGTGCATCAGCACCCTCGCTTTAGCGACGGGGGAGACAGGTTTGCCCTTTCTGTATAGAAAATCAGCCACTTCATTAAGAGTCTTCTGTATTTACATAATCACCTCAATTCTGCAAAACATTTTGTTAATGTGTATGAATATTATTAGGTTCTTCTCCAACTATTTTTTTTTGTTTGTTTTACTTTTCTACCTGGTATCTAGAGTTTGGCTATGGCTTTGCCAGTGGTACTTGTGGTTTCAAACATGCCATACTTGCACAAAATTCTTTTCTTGCCATACTGTGTCCACTCAGGACACGTATTTGGGTAATATATTTTTCTCTTGGTTTCCATATTTTTCTCTTTAGAAATGTCATTGACAAGAGCAACTAATACCATTCTATGTAAATACAAGGGGAAAGAAAAGAAATTTTTGCACTTTGGTTCCTTGAAGAATTCCTGAGCAGCAAAGATGATGGTGAGGATACTAAAGAAAGATGGGCAGACCAAGGTAAAATAGCAGTTGTTTTCCAGCCAGTAGAGCCTCCCAGCTTAGCTAGTAATAGAGAATAAGGTCAAGACATGCTGTTAATAAGGCCAGTATTCATTCACCGTAATTACTTGACCTAATGGTAATTCATCATTGTGGCACTGCTATAAATAGAGTATCATCACTTTGCATTTTCCAGTAAATTCAATGTATTCTGAAATTAAGTAAGGGAGTAACATTTGTGATTCCACACTTTGTGATTACATAAAGCACTTGCTGTTTATCACAGAAACCCCTCTTGGTGGGTGCAGTATTAGGGGTTATTGCTTGATGTTCATTTCAGAAGAGAGACTGAATTTTCTCCTGAAATGATAATTTATATATTTCCATTATGTCCAGGTCAGTGCAGTTGTTTATGTGGAAAATTGACTACTGTGTGCATTATCCCATGATGAAAGAGGAAATCTAGTGTGTAGCACTGAAATGTTTTCATTATTGTACCTCCTCCATCAGGTGACTTTACAAAGCCTGATTGGGCAAACTTGTGCAGAAAGTGATGCCTCTTTTCCACTTAAATAATTCTACTAAGGCCAAAAGGAAGTCTTATGAAGTCATTTCTCAGGCAATTACAGGAATTTTTTCAAGGATATAGCTGCTAATACCTGTACTTGAATATTGTTTGTTCTGGAATTCCAGTTAATGTCCATAAGGATCAAGTCTTGTGCTTTGCTTTCGTAAGTAAAATATGAAGGTTTCCTTCTAGCTGCTACAGCCTGTGTCTAGTGGTTTTAAGAGCAATTTGCAAATGTTTACAAAACTGTTAGACTAAAGTAATTTTTCCTCTCTATTTGCACTGTTTCTCCAGTTTTAGATGGCAGAAGCTGATACGTACAGCAGCTTCTGGTAGTGTTTCAGCTGACAGGGTTGCGCAGAGATGTTTTAGCTGGAAGGAGGCATGTTTGGATTTGTGCTTGAAATAGCATTGATAACGCAGAGATGTTTTTGTTCCACAGAGATGTTCTTTGCTATTGCTGAGCAGTGCTTACACAGAGTCAAGATTGCGGGGTGACTGGGGGTGCACAAATTGTTGGGAGGGGACACAGCCAGGACAGCTGATCCCAACTGGCCAAAGAGATATTCCATGCCATATGATGTCATGTGCAGCTTATTAAGGGGCTTGGAAAGGAGAAAGGATGTGGAGGGGGCAGGGGCAGGCTGTTTGCCTTCCCAAGTCATCATTATGTATGGTGGAGCCCTGCTGTCCTGGGGGTGGCTGGACACCTGCCTGCCCATGGGCAGTGGGAAATGAATCGCTTAGTTTGCTTTGCTTGTGGCACAGCTTTTGTTTTATTTATTAATCTGTCTTTATCTCAAAGTTCATCTTTACTGTAAGTTTCCTCACTATAATCCTTATAATTCTCTCCCCCATCCCACCATGTGGGAAGTGAGTGACTGGCTGCAGAGCGCTTAGCTGCTGTCTGGGGTGAAACCACAGCAGAGTCATTTACCTCCTAGAGATACATGTTGAGAGGGAAATCAGATCTAGATGGGGTTTGCAAGCTATTTGAGCACCTGTGGGGTTGCAAGTTTTGTTTTGTCCTCAACTGAGAGAGCGAGCCAGGCTGTCCCATGACTGGTGATGATACACTGATGGCATAAACTGTGGCACATTAGTGTGTACCAGAAAAACGATATTCTTGCAAGGAAAAACTATTTCCCAGAGTTACTGAAGCTTCCTTGGAGATCTGACAGAAATAATTCTCCAGGATTAGTAGGACCAATGCGACATAAAGGCCATCTCTAAGGGTTTCAAAGGACTGCTTTGATCCTGACCCCCCTAGATCTTTCAGAAAATGACAGAGCTGGAAACAGATTTCATTTGGAATAGAAGCACTCTGATGAACTGACATCAAAGTGAATGGGGAAATTAGCTATGCATGTGTATGTAGCACTTTTGCACGTGGGCCACTCAGGGAAATACCATGGCCTTGCTAAGCAAGGCTCCCAGAAGCTGCCACTCTTGTGCGCTGTGCTGAAAATAATTGGTAAGTATTGTGCTCCTGGGTCCTCCTCTTTCTCCTGTACCAAAGAGACATGATTGCTGGAGAAAAATATTCAAACCTGATGTTTTTGAAGGTGACTCAGGACTTCAAAAGCTCAAAAAGCTCCTCATTGACAAGCTGCTGGGCAGCTTGCTTCTCTAAAGAAGTCAGTGGGGAGCAGCACTGTGGAATAAATAGTGGCTAGGCATAACCATTACCTGAAACAGAAGATATACAGGCAGGAGAAATACTTAGGCATGTAATTAATAAAATCCTACAGCTCAAATTGGAAGTAGAAACAAAGAGTGTGGTAAAAAGAGAACAATGGACAAATTCATAAGTGAAAAGATGGATACTGTTAATCTACTTGTGCCTTGGTTGTCACTTGGTATAAATGAGCATGTGGCTTTATACGATGTTGTCAGTGTATCAGATCTGAGTAACATTCTGGACTACACTGCACAAAGGAAGTCCCCATTATAGCAGTACTGTATCACAGTAACAAATCTACAATTTTAGCATGCCTGCTTGGATTCCATGTTTAAGTTTGTCAGGTACTTGAGTTTATTCCTTTATTCAATTTGTCATCAGTGAAAACTAATGTTTTTGTTTTCTGCCCTCTTGTCACTTTTTAGGCAGAACAGAAACAGTCTGCTGAGTACTGACTCACAGATGGGAAATGAACACTTCTTCTTACTGCAAGGTGGTATTAGCAACTATAAACTCTCCCAAGACTTTAGTCAATTCACACTTATGTTTGAAGAGCTGTGATGTATCCTATGATTATCTAAAAACTCGTTGGAAAACATTGGAAGATGATGATTGTTGGGTTTTTTTAGCTTCTTTATTATGTATGAAAGCTGTTGGGGATCTAATCTGTGGTTTTTGGTCAAAATGATTTAAACCAGTATGTTAAAGTCAGGCTTGTTAACAAATAAAGTGGGTAGGTTTCCAGAAATTCTGGAATCCCACTGAGGTCACTGAAAACTCTAAGGTACCAGACTTATCAAAAAGATGAAAATATTTTTGGGCTGTAGTGAAAAGGGGCTCTAGAGATGTAACAGTACAGACATTGCCCATTGACTGGAGAAGTAACTAACAGAAAATGGTCCATGCCAGATGATCTGTTCCATTACATACCTGACCACGCATTAGAGGTTATATTCAAACTTCTGGTTACACAAAAATCATTCAGACTGTATGACAGAAGTGACTAACAGGATATCAGTCTGTTGTGGGTTTATTTCTTTTGTGGCTTTGATTTCTAAGGAGTATTAATGCTACCAAAGTTTAATGACAACAGCTAGTTGTTTGGTTGATGCCATAAATTATCTAAATTGTGGGGAGGGGATTTAAAACAAGTAAACAAGCAAAACCCACAAAATCAAACAATAATAATAAAAAAGAAACCAACATTTAAAAGGGAGCACTTTGATTTTGGCCATAATGTGGGGAAATTTTCTGTAACATTTACAAATTTAAACCTTCATCTCTGTTGTTCTTGTATTTAAAGCATCAGATCCAGAGGAATCACTAGGGAGAAACAGCTTGTTCTGCATTACTGTCCATCTACCATGTAACAGCCCACAGATGCATCCCAAAGAAGCAAGAACACCTTGGAGCATTTCACTAAGCAGGATCAATATGCAAAAGAGCATCTTCCCCGTGCCCAAGCTGTGAAACTTATCCAAGACTGCTCCGAACCATAAAATGGCCTTTGAAATAAAGGAGGTAAGTGACAACATAATAGGAAGTTATTGTATCATTCGTGTTTATGTGTGACAAAGTGAATACAAGAGAACTGGTCAAGTAGTAATGGAGAGGAGGTGGTATGAGTTACTGTACTAGTTCTTGTCTTTAATTTCTGTACAAATATTAGCTATTTGACTTTAGTTGTCTCTGATACGTGCTCAATCATCAGTACAAAAATTAAAGGGAAAGCTTTACAGTGTCTCAACTGTTGGTCAAGCCCCATATGTACATTAAATTCAGTTTGAAAAGCTGAATGTTGAAGACAGATTAGTTCTTTTCTCTGTCTGGGTAATACTTTTGGAGGGTAATGACTAGAGGTGGTATTAATTTGGAGACATGTCACATTATGTCAAACAACTCTAAAGCGCCTGGCTTAGTACACCTTCTGTTTGTATAATATCCGAAATTACAGAATAATTTACAAGCATTTAATTTGTAGAACACCAGAAAGTAGCAAAGTAGGGTATGGAAGTGGATTTGGCATAGGAATACACATATTTGAAATGTGCCTTAAATTCTATAAAGATTGAGCAATGTGAAATCAGTGCAAAAAGTCACACAAAACATCACACAAAAGTGATGCTAGGTACTGCTTTATTGTATTGATTTTCTTCAACATATGTAAACGTGCATTATTTATTCATTAAACACATCTCATGTTCCTTTGATAGTGCTTCAGCATAACATGTACACTTTAGTCCAGAGTTAGTGCAGAGTGTGGGGTTAGTGCAGATCAAGCCCAGTCTTCATGCTTTTCTGTAGCAAGGATGAGTGCAGAGAAGCTGTGGGCTGACACAAGCATGGTCACTCAGGCACCTGCGCGTGTGGGCATGTTTCTCTGTGCCCATGCTGGGGAGATTTTGCCAGCAGAGAAAGGAAGGAGCAGAGGGAAAGGAGATTCCAGAGATTAAAAAAAAAATTGTTGGGGGAGCTGTACTTATTGTTTGCACATCCCTCCCATGGGTAATAATGTCTGATGGTTTTCTTGTTAAAAGATTTTTCTACTAAAAATGACACAGTTCTGACCGAGCCCATAGCAAAAGTTTTAGCTGCTTCAAAAGGCATGTGGAATCTGATTTTTCCAATTTCTTGTAGTTGCTAAATAGCCCAATTAAGACTGCCAGTATGGTTCATCAGTTCAGACTGTGCAGATGTACCACATTAGTAGTAGCAGCACATGTTAACCAGAGGTGTTCGTTGCTAAGTTTGATGTACAGGGGAGTGTACCAATAGAAAAGGGAAGTTCTTGAGCAGGGGTGGAAAAGGGCATTTCTCCTTCTCTTCATGTTTTGTAAATATTCTAAGAACATTGATCCTACAGAAGAAATGTAGCCCTTCAGCATAAACATACTATTGGCTCATGTTGCTGTTGAACCGTAAATACTTTAAGAACATTTCAAGACCAATGGCTTCTCTCCACCTCACCTTGCACTGGTCCTGCTTAACAGGAGGTCGATCAGGCCTAAATTGTTTGTCAGTCTCCCAATGTGATGGAGCTCAGCTTCTGACAGAAGTATTGGAATATCCATTAAAGGAAGCATATGGCTTTGCAGATTATTTAGTAATAGAATTTTATTTGGGGATTGCTCATTAATTCTTTAAATCAGCTTGTGGTTACAAGTATTTGCTTAAGTTTATGCAACATAAATTGCATACAACTACAGCTTAAATTATTTCTTATGAATAAAGTATTTGAACAAATACAGGTCTTTAATGTGTTTGCAGTTGATTTGTAGTCAGTTTATAATTTTTTATGTCTGAGCTCATTTTTCAAACTCGTTTACTCATTTAGGTCAGAAGTAGAATTTTTACATATCTCCAAGTATTTACTATGCAATTATTGGGATGTATAACTTACTGCTTGAGATGCTTTTTCCCTCTCCTTGAAAGTCTCTGGGAGTCCATGTGCCTCCTTAAACACCTACTTTCTTTGGGTTTACTGTGCTGGTAACGGAAAGAGAAGGAAGGTTAAATTGCTGGAAAACATTTCTTTGATTATGCAAATATTAATTCACATGACAATTGTACTATCATCTAATAAACACTTTTGCATTCCTCCTGTATGAGAATGCATGCATCCAAATATTCACAGCTACATAAATAATAGTATGCATAGACTGGCATCATTCACATTGAAGAAACAGAATAGACATGAGAAATATTACAGGAGGAAATAATTTTGTTGCATTATCACACTTTCTGAAACAGGAATATTTATTTCATATCTGCTTCTGCAAAACTGTGGGAAATACTGCTGTTTCTGGATATGGATGTCCTGGTGAAGCCCTGGGCACCCTCACACTGGCCCTTTTGATGTGGGATGGACTCAGGTACTGCTTTTATTTCTTCTGTCTTGTTCTGTTTCAAATTATGAGGGTAGGGTGTCAGGTCAGCGTGGGTCTGTGTGCTGGGTGGGCACTGCCAGGTCTGTGGCCAAGGGCTGCTCATTCTCCTTGTGAAGGGGAGTTGCCGCCCCTGCAGCCCTGTCCTGCCATCAGAGCCTGATGTGTATGGGCAAACGGTGCTGAAAAGGAAGCATTTTCTGTGTTGTGTTTCTGTCCATTTCTGTCAATGAGTGCATATGCTGCACAGGGGAAGGAGCAGCAATTGGTGTAGCAAGTGCTTTGCCCCAAAGTGGTAATAACTTGCAGTAATGGCACTTTAGCAAAAAGAGCAATGAAGGCAGTCAGGGAGAGATGTACATGGGAACGCTGTCCACAGCAAAAACCAGCTCCTTGCTATGAGCCTTATACCTAATTCAGGCTCAGGTCTGGTCCTGAGCAGCAACAAGCACAACGCAGCCTGACTGAAGCAGCACTAGCCCTGATAAGCACCTGTGTCACTCTCCACATAAGATATGAAATCAAAAGCTATGCAGCTCTTCAAAGTTTTCACACTGTCTTCTGAAAAGCTTCTTAGACAAAAATGTCCTCTGACATTTTTATCTGTGCTCTGCTTAGCTCTTTCATGGCTGTGTTGACTTATGTTCTGATGTGATTTTTTCCAATGCAATTTTCCTCTCATGGTGGAGAGTTAAACCAGTCCTTAATGTAACTGGCAAAAAACCCCAAACCAGTGTCTAAGATACTGCCCATTAATATGCTGGTAATTAGTACAAACCGGATCTATGATCAAGAAGCAGAATTTCTGTTAACCTTTTTGGCTGGTAGGAGGTCCCTCTCCAAGAGATTGAGGGGGGAAAGCCAAACAGTGAGGGCTCTGCAGTGATATTGCCTAGCCCCTCTGGTCTCTGAGTAAAATGACTCATGGATTTGTTTCCACGGATCAGTAGCCATCATCCTCTGCAAAGAGACTTAGTTGCCAGGACAACTGTTGCCAAGACAGACTGGTTTTCCTTGGGAGCAATTTCAGTGTGTTATTTCTGTACAGCAAACCGTCTCCTGTGTCTGTTGTTAGACCCATGTGAGAAGCTATTGGAGTTTTAGCTCCAGGTGGAAATTAGGGAACAGTAGGAAGGGAAGTCTAATTGCCAAAAGGGAGTTCACATTCCCACATGGCTCTGCACAAAGTTTGTGGCCTATCAGACTGTATGTGCACTCTGCAAACATGAGCCCCAAAACCCAGTGCTGGAGATCACGTCAAGCCATGAGATCAAAATGCATTCCCAAACCTACAATTCTATTAAAAATATTTAGTTGAAAATAGGATAAAGTCCTTAGGGATATTCTGTATTAGAGTATATATATAGCTATAAAATTTCCTTTGATTGAGTTCTCTGTGGTCAACAGTCTGCACGGGCTGGAAGCAAGAGATTCCAATATCTCACATGATCTGGAAAATGCTGGTGGTTTTTGAAACAGCTGACAGACATCAAAGGACCCCTCTGTTCCCTTTGAAATCACTTTTGGGGTTTATATCAGCTGAAAAATGGCTTTAGCTTCATTTTGGTAATGGTATATAGTGTTACTGGTATATATGTCCTATGTCAATAATATCTTTTGTTACAGAGGCTTCTCAAGATTATGATTCAAAACTTCACCATTTCTGTACCAGTGTCCAATTTTTATTTTTTTTTTGTCTTAAATGCTTTTGGAAGATGTCTTGGATTATTGCATTATATTAGATAATATTCAACTGGATGGATGTAAGCTAGTTAAATGGATAAACTACTCTCCTGAGAAATGCAAACGAATTTAACGCTGTTATTGTCCACCAGAGGTCACTTACAGGCCACTTTATTCATTAGTAGCTGCGCTTTCACTTGCCTGGTTAACATCTGTTGTTTGCCGGTTTTGTTTTAAGTAAGTCTGGACCAGTTCTGCAAATGCAGGACCTAGATGCCCTGCTAGTGACTTTGGATCTTTTCTAGAATCATTGTGAAACAAAAAGGCAAAAAACCCTGCTGAAATATAAGAGAAATCATTAAACAGTATAGAGACTCAATTGATTCCATAACCTTGGTAGGACGTCTTGGTACACATCCCATCCTTTGCAAGCTTTGTGTGCCTATTAAAGATTTTTCAGTACAGAGTGTTATTAAATCTATGTGGGATTCATTTCTGGAATCTTACCTGCTCAATCTTCACAAAATGTTTCTCAACATGTATATTAATTGAGGAGCAAAATGTGTTCATGTGGGATCTGCTTCCTTACTGCTTTATTTTTATACATAGGCATGAACTCAGAGTATTATACATGCTGATGCTTATGTTCATGTCTGTCATGAATGATGAGTGAGCCTCTGTAATAATACTTAACATGTTATTACTATGACATTGTTCCTAGTGTGTCCTGCTAAATGAATTCCCTCCCTTTTCAGAAGCAATTGATACTTTTACCTTGATCTTAATAAGTGGAGTGGACACAGATAATGGGCGTTGACTCAGGGTACTAGTCCAAATCAGGAAGAAACTGTTCATCTTCATCATCTCTGAGGCAAGCTGACAAGTAAAAAGAAATAGATGAAGAGCTTCAGCTCTGCTCCACCCTTCTTACTGGGCAGGAGTTACAGACTCATGGGAGACTACACAGCCAAGGTGTAAATCACTACTAATTCAGGAAAAAAAAAAAAGATCATGCATAGGACAGCTTCCACTTAATATTTTTCAAAGTGCTCTAATTAAACTCACTGTATGAGCACCATTAAAAATAGTGCTCCATAATGCCTGGTCTGAGGTGTTTTCTGAAACAAGATTATTCCTAGGGTTTCATTTTTCAAAATTTTGTAATCTTTACTCTAGTTGTCTCAATGAAAAGTTTTAAATACTTTGTGAACTCCTGGTTTGGGGATACGAGTGCTCTGTTGGTCTGACATCAAAGTAAATCAATGAGCTAGCTGTGCATTTCTATCCACTACTTTAGCCATATATTCTTTTGCAAGTGTCTAGAAGCTGTCACCCTGCTATGCTGCGTTGAAAATAATTGGATATAGTTCCCACTTCTGTTATTCCCATTTGATATTACGTCTGGTGAAGAATACTCAAAACTGATGGCTCCAAAGGCAATCTTGAAACTTCAAAAGCCAAGTGTTCTCACATGCTGAGCTGCTTGCTTCTCCAAGGAAATCTGCAGAGAGCTGTGCCATATATCAAAGAGCAGCCAGACATAAGACTGTTCCCCCAAATGGATGATATGCAGAAAGAAGATAAGCTCAAGGATCTAAATAGTGAGGACCTCAGAATTCAAACTGGACATCGGGAAAAGGATATTACCAATCCAGTGAAGAAAGACATCAGATAAATTATGAATACCTGGCCACCTGCCTTGCTATTTTCATTTGTCCCTCGATGCAGGAGTTTACAGTAGTCCCAGACATTTGGATATCACATATAAACATGCAGGTTTTGCCACAGCTTTGTAAAATTTCTACTGTGTGATGAACTCTGTTTCAGCAAGATGGTGTCCTGACCTGGTGAGAAGTGGGGTGCGGAAATTGCCAAGAGCCCTGTCTGCTTCATACTTCTGCTTTTGCAGGCAAGCAACCTTCAGAGAAGTTCAACAGACATTCAACAAACCAGACATTCTTGTGGGTTGCAGGGTTAGAAGATGAGCCCTGGATGACGTCATGTGTTGACAGCATTACAGACACTACATTTGGTTCTTTGCCAAAATAGGAAAGGTCAGTCTGAAAAATTGTTTCCTATTTATAAATAAGAAATAAAAAAAAATTGAAAGTCTCTGTTTAATGATGTTGATGCTACAGTCTTTTTAGCAAATCATACCTGACAATTAGCAATGTTTTGAACTGTTGTTTTCTTTTTCTATTTATTGAGGCTAAATTTGTTTGCCGCCACCTCATTGGACAACAGCCCCAGAAATCTTGGGAACAAAGTCACTCCTGATGCTGCTGCACGACAGAGTTTTGCACCTGGAAATATCTCACATGCCTTTCTCTGGGTAAGAAAAATTTTCTGCAAGCAGAACTGCCCAAGACATCTCTCTTTCTGCATGATAATTTATGTTGTTAATTTTGCAGAGCTACCCGTGGCAATGTTCCGCACATAATTTTTGCTGCTGTACTTTTCATGTTCACACAATGCTGCCACAGCCAGCTGGAGAGTGCAAACTATATTGAGAAGTTTATTCTAATCACTAACTCTAGCATTATAGGAAGACAAGTAGTGATTTACCTAAAAGTTAAAAAATATATCCCTTCACCTGATGTTTCCTAAATCCCACATGCCATTTTTAAACATAAATGGGTACGTTTGGGTTGATGAAGTTTTTTTCCAGGGATAATTCAGAATACATTGCAGGAAAGGCAGTGACTGCATTCAAGCAAGCCTCAAATAACCTTCTCTCTCCTAGGTTATTCAAAAATTAATCCATTGACTGAATAAAGGGGAGAAACTTTGCAGTCAAAGCTTTCAATTTCTGCAGTTGTTCTGATTTCTCATTTGTACCGCAACACAGCCAATGTCTGTCCAAGGCCAGGCAAAGAGCAAAGGGCTCACCCCCAGAATGTCGTATGCACTACCTGTAAATAGGGGTGGTAAGACTGAGGTAGGCAATCATTAGGATTGTGCAAGACAGAGATAAGCTAGTAAGCAACTTCTTCCCCTAAAAAGCATAAAAGTACAGCTTTTAGTAGAAATGTAGGGGATGATTTTTTTATTTTTTTCTCTTTTGGTAGGCTCATCCTCATGGTAAAAATCCAGGAGGTTGCTGTGCTGTTTCTTCTCAATTATGTTCCGTTGTGCTAGGGAAGCCGGTGTTGTGATAAGAATTTCACTGTGTTAATCAAGTAAAGGTGTTAGTAAGTAAAAATCATTCCTGCTGTGAGAAGTATTTGACTGTACTGAGCCCATGCAACCCTCAGAGGTGCAGACATACTGGTTAGAAAGGAATTTTGTAGCGTACCCTATCAGAGCAGCAAGCTCATGAGGAGGACCTTTAGCAATATGTAATGCCAGTTTAATAGCATCCTATCCCTGAGTATTCACTGTATAGACATGTGGCCTGCTTTGGGTGAATAATGTCCTAAAGTTCTTTTTATGGAAGAACAAAAGAATTCCCCAAGATCTATGTCTTTAAGTAGGACCTCTAGAACTAGATACCTTCTAAATTTAAGTTTCATGGCATCCTTTCAAGGCCTAATTTTGATCTCTGCTCAGAAAGTTTGCAACTGGGACATCCACACTAATTGTGATTCTGCATGTGTATTCTCCATCTTATCTAATTATAAACATGGATTTCAAAACTTGTCTTTTTTATGTCTCTTTTTCATATGACAGATCCCTAAGATTTACTCCATCTTTATGAGAAGTTTGCAACATTTTGCTTATGTTGTTTGTTTTGTTTTGGTTTTGGTTTTGGGTTTTGTTTTGTTTTTTTTTTTGTTGGTGCAAACTAGCAATGACCTTCTTTTGGAGCTGAATTCATTGCTAGGAAGCCCTGCCACCTATTTGCTAGGTAAACAGACCCTTCAGATCTCCTAGAATAAAAGTTCAGGGGTGGTCAACTTGGCAAACTTTGGAGGCATCTTGGCTCCTGGCAGGTAAAAATAACAAAAGTTTGTGTGAGGTTGAATCTCTGTAAGGAATGGACTTCTCTGAGAGCTTAACATTTTGTTTACAGGATTTATTTTATTGGGCTATTATTTTGAGGTTTGTCTTGCTGCCTTCCTGAGAATCAGCGGTGTCAACTTCTCTGGTACTGGGTAACTACCACAGTATAAACATTTAGCAGAAGGAAATCCTTAGAGGTCTCTTAGGAACCACCTTGAGTCCATGAAGTTGAGTAAGAAATATACACCAGGATTTTAGTTTTGTTAGACTACTTTTCCTTATTTTATTTTGCTGTATCCCATGGCCTCAGATTTTTTATGTGAGTATAATGGGGTAAGTACAAAGCGTATAGAAAAGTGGTGCTTCTTAAACTCTGCTTTTTATCCTAATGATAATGCTTCCACAGTAATAAGCTAGTGATTATACTCTATATTGTACTTTATCAGATGTAACATGACAGGGGAAGCTGCTCTCTGTGGGTAATCTTTTCTGAAGCTTAAAATAAAGAGAAATAATTGAGGTAACTAGCAAATTTCATGCTGGATTTTATTTTCTCTCCTTACCCCAATCTGTCAACCAAATAGTGCTTCCTTAGGGTTGTTTTTCATATTGACTGGCAGAACTGGGAGAAAATAAGTCAAATTGACTTTCATATGTGAGAAAATAAGTCAAATTGACTTTCATATGTGGCTCATTTACTGTAAAAGTTTGTCAGCTCATGTTTGTGGTAGTTTCATTTTGGTTTTTTCTTTCTCAGTTAAACACAGAATACATGGGACACAGATGCCTCAAATTGGTTTTTTCTTTCTCAGTTAAACACAGAATACATGGGACACAGCTGCCTCAAATTTGGCCCTCATATAAAAATCAAGGACAGGTACTGTACTCTGAATATCATTCAGAGCTTTAACTTATGATGTTATTGCCTGTTGCTGCTGTTCTGCTCAGAGAGGGCAGCAACATATCACAGCTCTGGCTTCTAAAGGACTTCTGCTCTGAGGTGTAATACTCAGGAAGAGTATCTTATAAAATATAAAGTATCCTATGAATATTCAAGGTCTGTAAGTAAAAGTGGGGAGATAATCAGATCATTACTACTTAAATGCACTCAAGCATTTAGTCCTTCAAGCTATGAGTGTTTGCTATTAGTGGAGATGCTATCAAGAGAAACAGCTTATTCACTCTAAGCTTAGACATACAGCAGTCCTGACAGCTGTGGAAAGAGTCCCAGCAGAATGCAATAGCTGTGGAATTCAGGATTCATCCCAACGTGAAATACTCTGTATGACTCATCTGGCATGAGGAAAAATGCCTTCAATTTTGACATATGAACAAAACATTGACATGGATTCACATCCCTTTGAGACTACTTACTGGTGCTGTATTAGGTATTTTCATTATTCCTTTTGATTTTCAGATTCTTATAAGCCTGGTTGTTTCCTTTCTGGTTTCCATACATAAAGATGTGATCAGAGGCCAGATGAAACTGTTCAGTGTTCCTTGCTAGTGGTTTTGCCTATTTCCAAGATAATGCAGGCAACTCTTGTCTAGGGAAATCTTTAAAATTATGTAAACAGATAAATTTATGAAATAACTTTGCTTGATTTTTCACAGATCTACGGACTGAGCAATGACTCTTCTTCAGCATTTCAATAAGATATGGTACTTTGGCTTTCGCTGTTCATGAGAACAACTTGAGTTAACACAGACAAACCTGAAAAGAAAATATATTCCTACACAGTGGTCCAGTGCAGTTCTCCAGCCGTCAGTGGCCTCCCGGGTTGAGATGAACGATTGTATTTTTAACAACCGTAGAATGAATGATAGAATAGTTTGGGCTGGAAGGGACCTTAAATGTTCCACCCACCTGCATAGTCAAGGATGCCTTTCACTAGACCAAGTTGCTCAAAGCCCTGTTCAGCCTGGTGTTACCATTCTGTTAGTCTTGTTTAATGCCTACTTCATTCTTTCCTTTTTGTCTTTTTACTTCTTTTCTTCTACACCATTAACCTTTTTAGGCTCTGGACAATTACAGGAAGCTGAAAAGCCTTTTAGTATTTATAATCCTACTTGTAGATACTTGGTTTTTAATAAATAAAATCATATCATACATTTTAACAGCAACCCATAAAACAGATATGTTATGAGGATTTAATCTGATTGTACCATTTGTGCTCTGAATCACTTGCAGAGTTCCCTACACTGCCCTACTAAACGATTATTGCTTTTTCTTTCCAGGGGCCAGCTCTCAAAAAAAAGAAATCATGCTTCCTAGAATTGGCTACTAATCTGATGGTCATAACTTGATTGCTTCATACTCGCTAAGTCTCAACAGCAGAATTCCCCTGAGGCGTGATTTGTCCGTCAGGTAACTTTTTCCATGCACTGCTGCAAAGAGCAAACAGATCAGCAAGTACTTTTTGTCATGTGGTAGAACTAAGTCACCTGCTCTCTCAGGTTGCCAAATGATAATTTCTGTCCAAACACTTGGTAAGTACATTCTGAGTTGTATACTCTCTTACCGTATCCTGTCTGTGTTACCAAGTGTATATCACATTTCGTAGATAATTGCTTTGCAACCTCCAAGCAGAGTCCCATCATTATCAATACTACTTTATATGAACTATAAAATAAATTTTCAGTGGCATATATTGACACTCTATATAGTCATTTTCTGGTCCAGATGCCCTCTGTAATTTCATGGTTGAAAGAATTAAAGCCAGCACTATCTGTTTCAACAAACTGCTTTGGAGGTATCCTTAATCTTAAGATTTAGCTCATTTTCTAGATCATATACTGTGATGTGTGATTGGATTACTGCTCAAATATATTGGCTTTCTGGTTTTAGAGCATGTGTACTTCTGTAAGAACATGAGACAGCATTTATTTGATTGGATTTTCAGTGCCATAAATAGGTGTAGTAAAGAATTTTTCATCAAAGTAATGCGTTTCCTAGCAAATTAAGCTTTCCACAGGAACAATTCAATTTTCCTGAGATGTTTTTATTTTCCCAGGGAAGAAAAAAAAAGAGTGGCAGTTTTTGGCATTCTCTCTAAGCAGTAAGAAAACATTGTGTGAGAAAAAAACCTAACACTTAAACAGTTTTATATTAAATCTAATTCTAGGAGAAGGATTGAGAGGTCTCCTGTTTACTTGGAAATGCAGGACCTCCAGGAATAAAAGGAGATTTAGGGCCACATGGAAATAAAGGAGAAAAAGGAAAAGCACTGAAGTAAGAAATACATTTTTCAAGTTTCTATAATCTGTTTTTCAACCTTTTAGTGTATTTTAAAAAAATAATACATTAATGTTTGGTATTCTTATAACATAATTTAAGGAAAGGTGTGATTTCCAGAAGTGTGAGGAGCAGAAAGATAAACTGTCTGCCACACAGGATATGAGTTGACCAACGTAAAAGGAGGCAGGAAAATGTGTCTGAAATGAGTCACTAGTTTATTGCTGTTTGTGACTGAAATAACAAACTCTCTCTCATGTTATAAACTGAATTTTTTCCTTTATTCCTTGCTTATTCATGTGTTACTTCAGTTTCACTTTAACAAGTTTAGACATGTGTTTTGCCTTCAAGAACTGGGCTTTTTCCTCAGAATAGAAGATGACTTTGAGAATTCAAAGGCCACCTGAGCATTAATCCCAGTCATGGATAATGCTCTTCCAGTGGGACAAATTCCCATGGAACAGATCTGTGTCCTGGGGTTTCCACTCTGGAAATCACCAAGAGCTTTCACAAGGCATTTTGTTACAGGAGAGAGCTTGGCATCTCTAGGACAGTAGTTGTGTAATCATTTTAATAAAATTACTAAATACCACTCTTAACTCCTAATTGTAGTAACTGATGACCTGCAGAGAGAAAAGTAACTGCTTTGGAAAGAAAAGTAAAGATTTTGAAGGCTGAACTATATAGAGATATATCTGTATTCAGAGATATGAATATGTAAGGTACAACCATTGATTAGTTTTCATTTTAGCCTAGTAAAATATTGTACATCCTAGTGCTGGAGAAGGAACTGAAAGCAGGAGGTTGAAACAAATAGTGCAATTTTGTCTTGTGTTGCTTATGGAAGGCAGTTATTAATTAAACACTGTCTCACCAAATACATTCTTCCTGAACTGACCTGCCCAACTAAGGATTACTTTGCCAACATACAGGGCAGGAGCTTTGTGATACAGATAAGGGATCGTCTATCATCCTCTGTGTGCTTGTGCTTTAAGCACTGCATCAGATTTCTCTTACTGCCTCCGTTCTAGATAATTTTCTACAAGTAGACATGGACCAGGATGCTCTCTGCCTGGGCCTGGCTGCAAGTAATTTCTCAAGAGATACTGTGTGAAAACTTTCAAAGAATTCTTATCAGCATGCTTCCAGCCCTGGTACAAATGCCACGTTAGGAAAAGCACAAAGTCCATCACTGTTCTTAAATTAACTTGGGAGGAAATGACACAGGCTGAAACTTGCCACATCACAAGCATCAGCAGAATCAAGTCCTGCAGCTCTGCACCACTTGCTGGCCATCCTTCCTTCAGGGTGTCTCTCCTGGAGAAAGCATAGCTCTGAAGACCTAGTTGTGTGTGAAGCCTGAAAGTACCCTGAAATTGTAACAAGAAATTAAAGTGTGCAAAGAGTCTGAAGAGCTGATAACACCAATCTCTGCAGCCATCTCCCCTTTGTCCTGCTGTGCTGATGTATCAGCACCCTAGTTAAGAGTATCCAAAACTGTTGTAGAGGTTTTAGCTGGCACAGAAGACAAAGCAGGGGTTCCCTGCCCACACGGGTTGTGCTGGTACCATTTCCACAACATCAAGGGAAAATTTACCTATGTATATGTCCCAGGTTTTGTGTCATTGTTAGAAGGTGGTAGGCTCACATGAATCCCAGAAACCTATGACAGACAATGAGGTAAAAGAAATTGCCGGTTAAAGACAAGAAGTGTGTTTCAAAAGAATTGCTTCTGGCAGTGTTATTGACTAAATGAGCAGGAGCTTCATTTTCAATGGCTTTTCATGAAAGCCTGGTAAGCATGTAAGCCATATGTTCCTACACTTCCTAAGATAATTTTTATTTTCTGGAGAAATACTCATTTTCCCAGGCTCATTAAAGCTGTCCCTGTGTTTCCTCTTTCTCCTCTGTTTTTTTAAACCCTGAATTTCGTGTCGCTCACATTTGGTTTCTGTGATAAAACAGATGGGTACAGAAGATCTCCTAATTGCAGCTCCATTCCTTCATATGATTTTAATTGATCTAGGATTTTTGCATTGAAACCTGGCAAGCTATTTTGTCAGGCTTTGAAATGGAGTGTAAAGACACTGATTCAAGAGCTGTAATATTATATAACTGGAAATTAAAAACATTAGAGCAAGACTTGTGATCCAGTTTGTTGTGAAATTCCAGTTTTCTTGAAGTGTGGGCTTTTTGTGTCTGTTTTGTTTGACTTCTGTTAGTCTCTGAATACTACTTCAGCCTTAATTATTTGTGATTTCTTTAACTGGTGAATTTAAGAAAATCCAAAGTTTCTTCTCAGTTATGTGGTTTCTATATAGAAGTTTCTTTTCCATAAATGTGGCCTGGAATAACCAGAATGTATTTATAATTGTTTTCTTTTTGACATTTGGTCTTGAATCTCCTAATGAAATACAGATCTGTTTTTTTCAATCATGATTAATTAAGTTGTGTTTATTGTTTATTAAGTTGTGGTACTAAGGTTAGTAAAATATCGCATTCTTAGCAGGCTGGTTATTATACTTTCCTGTGAGTTCCTCCTAAATATAGCATGAGAGGCGTTTTTAAAATAATCTTAATATTAATGAAATATTTATATATTCTGTCTTTGAGCTGAGGTGCAACTTGGAGAGATTACTCTCCACGTGTTGCTTCTGATACATTCTTTTATCATGCGAATAATGGACAGTGCATACAATCTTATGGCATTTCAGTATTTAGTGATGTCTATGCTCTTGGTGTGCTTTTATTCTAGTTCTAAAATGGACTAATAATGAACACTTCAAGCCTAGAGTGATATTTATGATCTTGGTACAGAGGTTCATTACGCACAATTGATCAGTGACATGCGAATATTATTTTTTTTTAAAGTTTTGGCTATTTATTTGCTTTTTTTTTTCCAAGTGATAGGAAAATAAAATGTGCTGTAACAACACGGGAAAAAGAGTAAAACACCCAGACAGGATTCTTTGTGCACAGTAGAACCATTACAAAAGAGCAAGATCTTTTTTTTTGGCTATTCATAGGCATCATTTGAAATACAGGACATGTAGATTTGGATTTAAATGCAGCAGAAAGGAGAAGATTTTTATCTTAAATTAAGAAAGTGCCTGATAATAAAATACACTCCAAGTGGAATTTTGCTCATGCAGAAAACCAGCAGAAGGCCTTATTTATGTGAATAGGTCCTTGATGTGAAAGAAGTGGTACCAGGGGCTTTTAAAGACAAAAAGGTTATCTAGAGACTGGGTTAACTAGCATTATGTGAAAATGTTTACATGCAGGTTTTCAGTATTTGACCACGGTAGAAAGAGCATTTTCAGTTCCTCTCCCACTTAATTTGAGAAATGTAAGATAAGTTCCTCTATGGAGAGAAGGACTGTGTCTACGCTGGCAAGTTCTGTGGACCCACGGGGCCATAGAGTGTATCTGTATAGAGGAGCATTCAGTGCCCAGCTCATCTCTTACGGCTGTTATTTTCATTGTGTAGTTCTATATCTACCCTTGTAAGTAACATTTCTTTTCTCTGCACCAAGTATACAGACAGGTACAGTAAAAACTTTTCTAGACTATGATTTATCTGCTGATCTACATCATGTTCTCTTTGTCATTACCAGCAACATATCTTGGCAGCTCTCAGTGAACTGCATTCCTTTTCTTCATTAATTGGTGTCCTGCAATTGGTGTCCTAGGAAAACAAGAACTTTTTCAATTTGTCTCAGAGTTTTTAATCAATATTTATTATATGAATAATAACGCAGGAGATTGTGTAATATTTAGAAGACAGATTTGGGTTAATTTAGGACAAGAAAGGCATTCTAGAGAGTAGGCCCAATACTGTTGTGCTTCTAGGTTTAGGGATCTTTGTTAATTCAGTCTCCACCGCATTTATTTGAAATTATTATCTAAGTCTACTTTGAGATTGTATCCAAAAAGCATGATGCGTTTTCTGACCATTTAATTTCTATCTGGACTAAGAGCAATGATTTATTATGCTCTCAGTGTATCAACCCAGTAGGTTGCAATGACTAAACTGCTGATTTTAAAAAGTTAGAGTAGAATTTTGCAGATGTGAATAGTTGTATTCTTTCAACTGATTTCTTTGGGGGGGCAAATACTATTCCTAATTGCCATGTGAATGATGCTTTCAAGAGTCTGGCTCTGACATGTAATTTAGACTAATTTTTACATTATTTTTCTCAGTATATCTCCACTACTTAGAAATTTATGAAGCTTCTTGTGACCTTATGTTATGATTGTGTTTGGAGAGCACTATACATCATAATAATGGGATCTATACTAACTGCAAAACTATTTGCAGGTAAGTGCTAAAATATTCTTTTGCTAAAGTCACTGGGAGTTCACAGAGGCTGAATGGGAGAACATTCGTATTGTATGCTGAGTTTCATACGGTCTAAAGTTATCTGATCACTTTTTTACCAGGGTGTGTATTTGAAAAGTGTATCAAATCCAAGCTGCATTTCTTGAAACTGCTTGAAATATCTGGTCAGCTCATCTCTTGGGCTCTTAAGATCTCAGGCTTCAGCCTGATATCATTTCTCTTGTGCTCAGCATTCCCTGTCTTGTAGGTTTACCCTGAGTCATCTCCAGCAAAATGGTTCCCTAGCTGAAACATCTCCTGTGCAACAGGGAAGTTGCTTGCTTCCCTTTCTTTCTAGAAAACCCAACTCTCGTCCCTATTACACTGATGAAATTCCCTGTCTGGTGCAGTTACCCTAGAAATGCAGCTGTGTAAGGGAAGGTATAGCTCTATATGTCTGGGCTTACTGAGTGAACTGTGCTGTCCCAAACTGAGCAGAGTATCAGTGCAGACATCTGTAAGCTTTGGCAGGCCAATCTGTGGGAGTGGGCTGATCTCCGGCTGGACAAAAGTCCACAAGGTAGGGACAAGACATGGAAACAGAAAATGAGTTTTATAAAGTCATATTGCTTGAAAATTTTAAACTTGGCACTATCAGATGTGCCACAAGTTCTGAACTTCTCACTGTAATTGTTAGGGACTGATTTCTTCAGTAGGTAACGAAAAGAGAGAAAGAGGTTGAAATTGTGTTCTGTTATCTTCCAGGGGGCTTAAATCAGAATTCCTGATGACCACTTAAGTTTGCATCATTTATAAACTAAACTATACATTTGCTGTTGTACCCCATTAGAACCATCTCCAGTGCTAAGAGGACCTCTGCAGAGCTTCTGGGTAATTCAGGATGAAAGCAACACTTGTCAATCAGCTGCCAGGTTTATCTTTCTAAAACATAGTGTAACTGCAGGATAAGTACAGGCTTAGTAAGGGCTATCTCTGTAACACAATCTCTGAAAAGATCTTTTCCTTCTCTTTATTTTTCAAGTGACTGTTTTCCATGGGATCTATAAGGTGGAAACAGGAAATTATTTCAGTCAGTAGCAACTTGTACTGACTACTTTACTTTCAATGCTACCACATAACTATGGGTGAAGGGGTGGATAACTTATGCTCAGAGCAGAGTAGTAACTTGCCCTTTGCTCAGTCCCATTTCCTGTTATGGAAGAAGCCATCAGCTTCTTGTGAGAAAGATTCAGAGAAGTGTTACGCAGCGAGGTCAGTGGTTTAGGTGCTACCAGAGTGGTTCTACCCTTTGGCCTAACATCTGGAGACATAAGGAAAGAAAAAGTAGCTCCTGGTTTGTAGTTTATCCAATGATGCCCAGGAGAAGAAATAATGCAGGAGAGGCTGGAAATAAATGTAGGTGCAGTCTCATACCTCTTTTAAGCTCTCTGCCAAACCTGTCCACCCTAGCAGCATGCCTGGATCCTCTCTGTTATCTCTAGTGAATTAATTTACCCGGAGGCACCTGCAGTTAAAATCTCTTTTTATGATCTGTGACCCTAGCAATGTTTCAGACCATGGTAGCTTTAGCTGTTTAGATCAGTGCTTCAGGGTAGGCAGCTGTGAGAGCTTTTTCCTGGCTGGCTGTGGTTTATGTCCTCAGCTAGCAGCACAGTTTGTCCCATGGACCTGAGCTTGTGTGTTAAATCTGCAAGAAGGTTCTGGCAACTTTGCAATGGGAGGAGGACTCTACAATGTCTGCCTGGTTGGCATCCTCTTCCAGGGTGTTTAAATACAGAAAAAAATTAAAGCAGCTGGACTAAATATACAGAATGTGAAAGCAGTAGTAAACTCACCTTTAGGTGTCTGATTTCATAGAGTCTTGAGCGTGCTAATGCTGGCCTTCAAGGAAACGGGCCTGCATCAGCTCAGCAGCACAGAAGACAATTTCAGTATTTCATTGCAGCCTCAACAGAAAACAGTACCACAGAGCTGAAAAAAATGTGTGAGTATGTATCTTGTCTCACAGCGTTCAAAACCCCAAAGCTCCCCGCTGTTCATGCACGTGCTTTGCTTTAGTTTGGTCTCCTATTTATCCCTTTGTTAGGATACTCACAGCAACTGTATCGGGACAAGTCCCAGATATTTACATCCCTAACTGTCCTACTCCATCTCACTGCCTCTACCTGAATACATTTCAGAGACATGCTGATAGCAGTGAGGGGCAAAGGAGGGATTCTGGTCTGGTCCTGCTGCCTTGCTGCAGCTTTCCCCATCACATTTTCTATACTCTCTCGGAAGAGCTCTGGACAGTGTCTCCCTTCTTCCCATCTTCACTGTTGGGCTACCACTCTTGGCCATCATTGCCTTGTGCTTGTACAAAAAAAAAAAACTAAAAAAAAGCTCTGTGCAAGCTCCCCCCATTCCAAGAATTAATCTCAGGAATGTTTTTGATTCAAACTTTTGCTTTGATACAGGGGAAGCTAAATTACTTCTCAGAGTCATGGACTAGTAGGGGCCAGAAGGGACCTCTGGAGATACAGTCCAACTTCCCTGCTAAAGCAGGTTGCATAGGATTGCATCCATATGGATTTTTAATATCTCCACAGGACAGTCCACAACCTTAGACTGTTTTAACTGAGATGGGCACAGCATTTCACCAAATGTAGCTGTAAATCCCAGGTACTGTCTTATCTCTTACCTTGTGCTTTATGGATACTGACACCTGCACAAGGGTGTCCCATTCAGAAGTTGTGTAATCAATCCTACTTTGCTTACAGATCACAACCTTTTAACCCCTCTGTCTTCTTATACCCTCTCTACCCTGCTTAAGCAGCTATATGTGTTCAGTGAAGCAAGGTAAAGACAGGAAAAAAGTAAAAGGAACAAGTGATGCATTTTTAAGCCTTATTAGCTACTTAACTTTTATTATAGACTGTTACAGCTACACTGAAAAATGGGGCATATTAATGTACTTCCTAAGCCTGCTGAGTAACTCTTTTATTTGTGCATCAAAAACTAATATAAAGTAAATATCATAAAGCCTCAGATTTCCCTCTGTAAGCTGTTATTTTCTAGAAGCTGGTATTTAGCTTAAAGCTGCAGTTGCCAGCATCTGGGGAAAATCAACTTTCATTTTCAAGACTGAAGTGAATTTCTAACTTTTATGACTAATGGTGAAAAAAGTTTAAAGGCTTTCAGTTGTAAAGTTCTGCAAAGTGAAAATGTTTTTTTCTTTATAATCTTGTGCCTACCTTAAAGCAGAACCTGTACTTTAAACAAATGAGGATTAAGTATCAGGAGCAGTATGCAGGATTCTCTCTTGCCAGCTCATCACACAATAGCAGTTATAGAAGCTCTTTTAGAAGTGTTTCAAATGTTGTCTACAAAGCTTAAGTTATATGTCACTGCACTGAAAATTGTATACTAGGTTCTGTCTCGAGTCACGTGGAGCTCTCTACTGGTTTTGAATGCTGCAGTCCTGAAGTTTATCTTTGTCAAATGCTCTCAGAACTGTTCTGAATTTGGCCTTTATTCTGGCAAATTGTGAGAGTTGGTGGAGGGTATAACAGTTTATACGATTTATCTGTTACAGTAGCAAAGTAGGTTACTCTGGAAAGATAAAGAACATAAACAATGGAAGCTATTAGACAGTTGAGCCCCATTTGTGTGGAAATAGATGCTACAGAAATGCAATGTACTGTTTACGCACTAACAATCATACTCACACTGTCAGAAGCACAGTTGTTCTTTCCTAGATTTGAAAACTAATTTAAATACATAAAATCCACTTCAGTTTTAGATTGTTTTCTGTGATAATGGTCGATATGGACTTACCTTGTGATGGGGCACTCTCTGCACTCAGCAGGCTGAGCTGCACAGGGCTGAAAAGGCACACTTCGAGAAAAGCGATGCTACACATAGTTTCTAGCTTGAACACCTGAGGCAACCTGGTAAGACAGACAAACAATGCTGCAACTTTAAAACAAGCTTATTTGAAGTGCTCTGGTGTAGTTTCCCGCTCCTGACAAAAAAAAAAAAAAGCATTTTCCTGCCTGCCAGTTGCTGATGTCTCAGGCATCTGTCATGGTCCATTCCCTCACAAACTTTTTTTTTGCAGAGGGAATGCTACAGCCTGCTTTCCTCCCATGAATATTGACAAGAGTACTTGAAGAACAGGCAGTGTGTGACTGGTGATAGATCTGAGAGGCCACTGAGGACTTCAGGAGATGGAGAAAAGGTGAGAAAAGGAAAACATTATTATCAGGGCAACAGCTGCTCCAGTGATATAGCATATTTATCTGAGGACATTGCTCTAGACTTTTAGGTAAAATTCACTGTTCGTATTGCATGTGAGCTACATGGATGTGAAAAGGCTTGGTTTGGTTCAGCACTTGTTTGTAAGCTGATGTGCCTGCTAAAAGGATGGGGAAAAAAAACAGTCAACAAAAAGGGTACCCACAGATGCGTTGCTGTTTATGTTTCCAGAACAGGATGTATAGGCCAGCAATCAGTAACATCTTCCACAGTTACTGCTGCAAAGATAATATTTGAATGAGATAACAGCTGTGAAGTTGCATGGAACATACATATGTTGGGATCTAAGACAAGATGAACAGAAGTTGTTGTTTGTGCTTTTGCATTTCAGATGCAAAATATATGGAGATACACGTAGGCCATTGTACAGGTATGTGTGTGTTTGTCCTGCTTACCAGAATGGATCGAAATCGCCAGGCCAGGCTGTAGGGCTCTCTAAGAACACAACTGCTCCTAAACCAGGCAGTGAGCTGCATGAGGGTACAGGGGCTCAATTTCTACATGCCAACCTGTGAGAATGACTCATCAAGCTACAGTAGTGAATGCCAACCAAATTGAAATATAAATAAATAAAGCAAATTCAACAGGTAGCTAATTATTGAACTATCAAAAATTTTGTAGAGTGTCTCTTTTCTTAGAAAGGAAAACTATGATGAAGCTTCAAAACCTCATATAAAGCTGTAAGGCTGCAAGGAGTGACCTCTGTGGAATAACAACATCGTATTTTGTTAGTTAAGTAGTTGACATCCACGCTTATTACATTTCCTGGGGTTTTTAAACATTCTCTGTGATTTGTCATGCAAGGTAAGTTTTATGTGTGTTAATAACCTACTAAACAGCTCTAGTTTGAGTCATTCTGGCCTCAAGCAATATGCAAGATCTCCCTGTCTCTCCAGAGACTCTGGAGAGTCTGAGATTGCTAGGACTATGTTGTTTCCCTATTGTTTTCTTTCTGTTTCTCTGGGTCTTCATCTGTTCCCAGATTTTATCTACTAGATGAACTCCGAGGGACTTTAATTAGCTAGCTGAAAAAGAAAAGGCACTGCAGAGCTGAAAGAACACAGATGGGAATGCCTTTCTTCATGCAGCTTGTGCTACAGGTTGCAGTAGCTTGGCATAAGTTAAATGCTAGCAGTGCTGTTATCCTAAGCAACGATTGAATAGCCCACCTTTTTTCCCCTCTCAACTTATGAATAGAGAGAAGAATTTACTCAGTGATTTCTCAGACCTTCCTTCTCTACGTTTTCCCATGCCTTACTGTTTTTCTTCTTTCTCCTGAACATTTTATGTGCCTAAACAAGTTTCCAAAAGGCTATTAACTACCAAATTCTGTTTGCAGGTCACTGGAAATTAGATTTTAGAATTGCAGGTGTTATAAGACTCAAAGTCAGTTTCTTATTCCCTATCTTATTAACAAAAATACCCTTTACTAGTTAAAAACTAAAAACTAAAAAAAAAAAACCAACAAAAAAACCCAACAGGAATTTTCTAGTCCTGTTCCACGTGGATATTTTACTGAAATCTTCCAAGAAACAGACAAGGAAAAATCACTATTGGATATTTTAAAATACTTTTTAAAACACCACAGCTTCAGTTCTTTGAATTTCAGTTAGATTGCAGGAGTTTTCTAATCCTCACTGTGCTAATCATTCCAGTTCTGGGTATCAGTGTTCACATTTTATAATCAGAACAATAGACTCAGTGTAGTCCAGACTGTCAAAATAACAAGCAAAACTGTTACAAACAGGAGTGCAGTTTTAGCAACAATGGTCTAAAAATATAAACATAGCACATGTTTGCAGGGAGAGGTCATGCTTTTTATTAGGGCACCAGGCATAGGCCTTAAGCTTTTCTTTTGGACATGAATTTCTGTGCTGAAATTTTTACTACATCAAGCTGGTGAAAACATGAGTCCTCATCCTTCAGGAAGCATCTCAACATATATGCTGAACCAATGCCACAAAGTCTTGCAAACAAGGCCACTTTGAAGTAACCCATGCTTCTACTGAGTCAATCCTCTCAGTTTTAACCTATTTATGTACCCAATTGGCTAATTACAAAGTAAACTCTTCCTACAATTATATCCTCTTTATTATATGTGCTAGTAGATGAATAATTTTTGGTGTTCTCTCACTATATAGGAAAATCCAAACAACTTCAATGAGCTGTGTTTCATTTTTCTAAGAAATTAAGAGCTTGCAAAATCTTTCAGAGAACTCCGCAAGGAAATTGTATTGCAATCAAAGAATAAACCCATAAACATTTTTCTAAACATCAATAACCTTTTTAGCCAAAAATTTTTGAAAAATCAGTAATAAACAGAATTACTGCAGAAAAACCACAAGATATCTCTCTTTAGTATTTAGGCTCCAGAATCTCCTGTTCTGGATGCCTAGCTACAGTCATGGAACACTTGGCAGAGAGGAAAAAGGTGGGGTTTATATATATTTTATACATACATATATGTACATACATATGTAGCTGAGCTTTTATCTTCATCCTTTACAGAGACCTTTCAAGATCTTTCTACCTTGAAGCCGCTGCAATAACTGCACCTTAGGTACTTCCAGGTCACCCAGGTATGAACAAAAGAGGTAAGGAGATTAATCTACTTTGTTGGGTACTTGGGTCTGGCCCTTCCATGGCAGCTCAGTGCTCTACCTGTGCTGCCAACATTCTCTGGCACAACTAGTTGGAAGGTGCTGGGGATTTCCAGGCAGAGGCGTGGTGGCTGTAGCTAGATCCCCATGCCTGTGCTGCCTTACGCTGCTGCTTTAAGGAAGAGCACAGTGCAGCTGCTGAGCCCACGGGTCCCACAGCACCGCTTGCTTCTGCTACTGCCTGATCCCCCTGCCCCTGGGGAGCAAGATGCACTCCTCTGGGGGAAGCACAGAACCACCACACTGCATTGCAGGAGCTGGGTGAATGCATGCCTGTGCTTCACGGACCCAGGCAGGTGGTCAGGAGCTCTGCTTTTCATGGGAACTCAAGTAATGGATTGTCTTAATAGCTATCAGCTACTAAAGAGATACAATGTGTTCTTCTACTCTTTGGCACTAATTACAACCTGAGAATGCCTCATCATAAAGAGAACAGATTCAGTATACTAAGTATTGTATGATACAAACATCACAATCGGCTAAAACATACGGAAACTTGTATTCAATCTCCTGAAAAGTTCTGTGCATAATTAAATTCTGTAATTCCATGGTCTTAATTTTCAGCTCATAACAGCAATAACAACATATGATATGTGGCATTTCCTGGGAATTCACTACCAGTCGGGGGGCCGTCAGTAAAACACAAAACAATTTCATTGTACTGTGACCATCAGACCTTAACAGCAGCTTGGTGAGTTTATTACTTTCATTTGCAACTCTATTTTCTGCCATGTTTGAGTTTGGTTTTTTTTTGTTAAACAAGTTTCTCCCAAGGACTTTGAATTTCAATTGCAAATACCATGTTGACAGTACTTTTGGATAGGTATGTCACAAGACTTAGAGAGACATTAGACAGGACATTTCCCAGCAATAACGACGTAATTATAGCTTAGTAGGATTTTTTTTTCCCCTATCTGCAAGCTAGATTATCTTCATTTTAAATTGATAAAAAGGGCCAGGTGGCTGTTTATAAGGGCAAGATATGAATTACAAGCCTATGTTTCCAAGGCAATGTTGGCCACTGCCTGTTGAAGCATAAATTGCTTCCTATTACCACTTTTGACAGGAGATATACAGTACGGTTCATTTCATGAACCTGCTATATTGTGTTCCCATGGAACACAATATAGCAGGTATCGTAGAGGTGTCGTAGGGTATATTACTCTATTGCCCCTTTTTTACTGGAAATCATACAAACTGACTATTTTGAAGCCACTAATAGACACTGCAGTAGATAGTTTTGTTGGCCAGGGATTAGGAAGCATCTCTCATGTTGTGTAGTACTCCCAGAAAGGGCTATGTGCTTAGCATGGGAGATGCAAGGAGGAATTGTAGAGTTGGTAATATGACCTGCAGGATAGAAAAGTTAATTGATGCTGTGGAAGAAACAGGCTTCCTCAGCAATCCTAAGCAGAACACCTCTAAGCTGGAGTTCCTCTAGCTGTGAAACTGCACCTTTGTTTAGTTTGGAGAGCTTTATTAGGTTGGAATTTGGAATGAGATGATGTCTGGGTTTCTGTCTGTTTCTGAAAGGACAAGACAAAAGCTGGTTACAGTATAGCTACATTTTTACTAAACCTGCAGGGAGAATATGGGAATGGAGAAGGGGAGAGTAGTTGTCCTCTCTGAAGGAAGAAGGCTATGCCTAAAACTCCACCAGATCATGTCAAACCAGGAGCTGCTTGATGTCTTTGGTTTAATGTTCTATAGGTTTTTTTCTCTTGCTTTTGTTTCAAGGTGTAGAAGTAACAGTTCAGTCAAAATGACTTGCCTATCATTTTTTTATAACCCCAGAAGCCACTTTGCTGATGTTCTGTAGTATGCTGTGAACCTACAGTTTAAATCAATTGTGTCATGAATGTGAGAGTAAGGACTTGGATCTAATCTGAAAGTAAAGGACAAGTATTTCTGCTCTTAACATAGTTTTAAGGTTGTAAGTTTCAGGTAAGAGGTCCATCCCTGTTTTTTAGCAAAATCTCTGAAAAACTTGGTCATCCCTTTTCTTGATAGTAATTTGAATTTGCTTTTCCTAAAATGGAAAACAGATTGCAGGACAGGGGGAGAGAGGGTCTTAATTTCTTCAAGGCTTTTTTATTGTTGTTTCTTGTATTTTAAGCTTACATTTTCTATTTGCAAGAACAATGCCTAAGCAAGGGCTGCTCAGTACAGACTGGTGAAACCAGCTCTTTAAAATCCACTACTGCAAGCTCTGGTCCCCTGCTGTCCTCTCTTTAGGAACCTCATCATCTATATCCAGCATTCCTTCCTCTCCTCTATATACCTGCTTAAACTGGAACCTAGAAAACTCTGCACTGGGATCCATTCCCCAAAATAAGTGTACCACATCACTGTTTGTTCATAAATATAAATTTGTCTCAGCAGCAATTACATGCCTCCTGTAAGATGTTTACCTCAAGTTAAAGTGGCATAAGTCTAGAGTACACATAGCAATGATATAAATATTAAGACCTACCCACAGCAGCACTTGTATTCTCTCAGTACTAACTAAAGTATCATGCTCTCTATATTTTTCCATCTATTCCTGCATTAGTACACTCTGAACTAGCATAAAAAATATTTTATCTATGTTTCTTATTTTCCAAAAGCAGGGGGACTTTTGACTTTTCCACATTTCTTTGAATTTAAACTGCAGGTGGGGATAAGGCAGAACTTCACTAAGTGACATGTTTAGTTCTCTGTATGTCTGATGAGGGCTTAAGCTGATGCCAATGAGTCTTTTTTAGAACTCACTACAGACACCTAAGTCTGGATGCTTTTCAGATATGTAGCAGCAGAGCACTTAGATTACAGTGGACATACTAGAAAATTATAACAAAAATAATGGGGTTTTTTGATCATGGAGAACTGACTGCACCTGCTTACCACATAGATGCTGTGCCAAGGACAAGCTCAGAGAGCTGCTATTAGGAACTTGCAGCACAGTGACATGTTTAAGGTTAATGTCTCAGAGATTGCTAAAATAAACTGGTGTGGCTGTGTAGAACTGCATTTGAGATGAAAGAGCACGGCATAGCTTTATGCAGATTGTGGTATGATAAGGTTGCTAGTAATCAGCACCCTTCAAAACAGTGGGCTGGACCAAATGGAGATTTCACCTTTTCTGATTATTAGAGGTTTGAAGGCCATATAAAATTAGTTCTGGTTTTGAAACCACCTTGGTAGTTACTGGTCTTCAGCTTACTTTTTTGAAGGTAGTATGCATGGCTGCTGTATAGTCTTTCTGGGTACATGTTGTCTTTGAAAATCAGATTCCTCTTTCTCACCCCCCCTCCCAGAGTTCTCCTTTGGTAATAGTTGAGCAGGCCAGTGTGGGTTTTGGGTTTCATTCACTGGCATTAACACCACAGCATATTTAATGTATTAGGGGACTTAATGTTCTGCTTAGTGCCAGAAAGAAGAATGCAGGATCTGGGGCCCACTGAATTCATTAACATTCCCTGGCTGAGTTTTGTGGGTGTTACCCAGCTAAAGATCTTCAGCCATTGCCTCAAGGGTTTCCCTGTACATTTCAGAATACCAAGCCTCGTAGCTGTTCAACAGAGGTGCCAGGTTGCATAAAAAAATATTTACTTACTAAAATTTATTTCCTTATCCCAGTGTATTTGCTTTCCTAATTCTCTGCCGAATAACTAAGGAAAGCAAATCTAATGATTAAGTAATCTCTCATGTTGAATTATGTTTTAGATTTCTTATCAGCTTCTATTGTACAAGTATAATCTGACTCATGAGAGAACTGGCATCAAATGTATGCTGCTTTGAAAATCTTGGCAAAAGATAATAATTATATTTTTTTTTCTACCTCTTCAGCCATTATGTTGCATTTTGCTCTTGTCACGCTCTCCTTATCTCTCCTGAGATATTTTGTAGCTGGTGGGGCTTTACTGACTTCTGTGATTAATATTTCCTTTTTTTCCTTTAAATTAGAAACTGTGTTAGGTGAAATAAATGTACAAATCTTCAAAGATTTATCATCATGCTGTTTATGTATCTAAGTTACACGTACATGTGTGGAGGGGGTGTGTATGGGCAGTGATACCCCAGAACAACCTTAACCAGTACAACTGTTGCAGAGTTGCCTAGAAACTGGATCTATGTGAGATTGTGTTCTGGTAAGTTAGATTCCCTAGAACTTGGGCAGCTTTACTTCCCCATTACTTCCCCAAATCTACATCAAAAGTTCCATCTTATCTTAGAACCACACACATATCAATGTCCTTACAGTAGGAGGCATCAGAACTGGCAGATGCTGGTTAGTCTCCAGACTTCTGTGAAACCAAAAGTTTTTTTTACTTGAAAATGTTGCTGAGGATTTTGTGCCTGTATACAGATTTTTCCAGGATCCATCCCTGACCAAGTAAGAATCAGCTGTACTCTAAATGCAAAAGAGACTACATACAGAAACATCGAGTGTACACACAGATGTAAAATCATATTTAGGTAAGTGCATCATATACAGAGACGGGAAGAAAAGTTGAGAGTTCTGATTGTCAGGTCAGACTACCTGGAAGGTAATGTGCTTCCCTAATTAATCAGAGCACCTTTCCTTCTACAACAGCCACTGGTGGTTTGTTTTGGTTTTGATTTTTTTTTCCTTCTTCAAAAGCCATTTTTTCTTTTTTAAAACAAACAAAAAAAAAAGTTACAATATTACTTCAAAGCACCAAAAGTTTCTTTTAATGTGTATACATTTTGTACGTATCTACAAATCTGGAGTTTTCTGTTCTAGATTTTTTTTCTCCAACTTTATAGAAAGAGAAAGCCAAAAGAGAAAGAAATTTCTCAACCCTTAAGACTGTCCTCAGTATTTGCATTACAAGTCTGTAAGTAAAACTGAAAAGGCTCATTCATGCGCTTATGATCCAGTCTCCACTTCAGCGGTGTCATTTGACAAACATGACACTATATAAAGGGGACCTGTGCAAACTGCATTTTCATCTCACTTTGAAGCAGAAGGGTAAGTTGAGTTTCTTTTTAATATATTACAAGGAGCTTCAGATAGATGTCAGACCTGTTTCTTTCTATTTCTGTGGTCATATTTGCATTTTAAAATTTAATTTTCTTAGTGGTTGGTTTTTTTTTTTTTTACTTTGCTTTAATTAGCAATTGTACTAGATAAGGACATGCCTGAAGGACACCAGATTGTACTGACTGATGAAGGTCGTTAAAACGGGATCAAAACTGAAGAGCTGTTTATTTTCCATTTTGCTATACAACTCATCAGGACTCTGACTCTGCATCATAATCCATTTATGAACGGGGTGCATTAGTCCATTTAAATGCAATTCCCTGAATGATCAGTACCAGATGAAGAGTACCTGTTCTAATTGCATTTCCTTATCTCAGGGACATAAATATTCCTAGCCACCTAAGGTAGGTTTCCCTTAGAGATGTTACTAATCCTCTCTGAGTCATGGGCCAGCATTGTCAGAGGGGTCTGCTAGCCTTCAAGTTACTAAAGAGTGAAGAACTTGACACGCTTCAGGTTTAATATAGAAAATGCAAATGTGCTTCTAATGCAGTTCTTGGTAGATTTGAAATTTCTGCTTGTTAAAGTGGAAATTCTTGACCATGAGGAGTAGACACTATTACTTGAATGGATTCTATATGCAGCAAAAATCTGAAATTCAATTAAATAATTTGATGTTCAAGAATATGTCCCATTGAATTGATTTTGGTGAGATGTTTCTCTAGGAAAACGAGTGAACTTTGCCCTTAAAATAATTGGTATTGATACAGATTTAGAATAACGCTATAAGCCTTCTACAATAGAGTCAGTCTGGAAGATGTAAACAATTTTTTTTTCAGATCTCAGTGCACTTTTAGTGTACACATTTAATAAGTGGCAATAATCATAAGCTAATATTTTTATTCTGCTAAGTGCATATGCTTTGAAACAAATCCCTGGTTTTAATTGATGAATCCAGGTGTCCAAGTCAGCCGAGACTTTATCTTAACTTTAAGTAGAGCTAGATTTAAAACATGATTTCTGTGTCAGTGAAAATGATCTTACCAATTCTGAAGGGTTTTTTTAATGATGAAAGTGTCTAAGAGAGTATAATACCTGATCTTCTCTATTTGATGCCAGAAGTAAAGTTCTGGCATCAGTATTAATGTATGTTTTGTATGAGAGTTAACCCACTGGGATCATCTCATTAGAAAGGGATCCCTATTCTGGAGTCTTGAACCTTTCTTTACTTTTAACTGCATGATGCCAGTAACTGGCTATCTCCATGCCATAGTGTCTGATAACCAGGTTTTATAACCACACAACATTACAAATGCTGCATACCTACTAGCTCCATTGTAAACCCATGATCTATAGCTGCAGAGACATTTTTCGTCATGATATTTTGGCACTTAGATCAAAGTCCTACTTACTGCTATATATGAAAGGCTAAAATAAGATAAATAGTCCTATTGCCAACCAGCAGAAATGCTTTTTCTCCAAGACTAACCCTGATAGTTTCAAGATTCTGGAATCTTGCTCAAAACAAGGTAGGAATGTTAATTGAGCTAAAAAGTGGGGTTTTTTTATGTGTAAAACACTAGTAGGATGCTTATTTCAAATAAAAGTACTTAAATGGTATTGTGTTTAAAGAGATTTCTAACTAGCTCCAAACCACCACAACAACCTCTGAAACAGATTGTGCCTTTCAGGTCGGTAGCATATGGATCTATGTTTCATTGAATTATTATAGCCCCTACAGACAACTAATGGCTTAAGCATGATCAGTTACATCTGAGCCCACCATTTCTCAAGGACTAATCCAACAAGCAGTCAGTGATAGCAAAAAGGATGATTTGTCTTCACTGCTTATAAATGTGTAGCTGTCATTCTGTAATGAGCACACCAATTGCTATCAGCCTAGAAACTAGGTTTTGTGTAAGCTATAAAATGGTAACAACGTAAATCTGGAATCTCTCTTATACTTAAACTATAAACTATTTAACCAAAGAAAGAATGCAGATTTCAAGAAGGCATGGGGAAGGGGGTTGGAGAAAATAAGTGTTGAATTCTATAAACCAATGCCTACAGTTTGTTACAGAATCATTGACTGCAAAAGGTGGATTTCCTTACAGCTGGACAGAGCAATCATGTTCTCTTACTTGTCCTACGTGCTTCCATCAGTAGCTGTTTTGCTAGTGACTTGCCATGCACTGTGTAAATGTCCAGGAATTCCTGGGCTACCTGAGAACCCTGGACTGACTGATCTGAAAGGACAACCACGTCTGTGGGGTAAGCTTCCTTTTTTTAAAGCACATCCTCATCATGCAGACTGCATGCATAAAACCAGTTAACACAAAAGGACATGTTCTTGAAGAAACTGAATGGAGAAAATGGTCAGTTTAATATATTAGTTTTTTTCTGAAAGATCAGCCTCCTCTGTCTTCTGGGGGAACAGGGAAAATTAAGAGTTAATCAGGACTTTAGCTTATAAGTAAGTGCAATAGATAGATATAGTAGTGCTTTTCTATTGACTTTCCAAAAATAATTATTTCACAGCAGAAGTTTTCATGTCTTTTAAGTATGAAGACTATGTTGTTCCAGTATTTACAAATGTAATTCAAGACTCCTTACATGATTCTCTATAGTATTAAAAGATGGTATGTGCAGAAGTAGTCTGGTAAGGAACACACTTTACACTGTGATTTTTCAGCAGAGTCTATTTTTTCTTGATCATGTGACTTTTTTTTCCCCCCTCTCTTTAGGTCTGCCTTATTCTCTTGACCCTGCAGTCTACAATGAATTAGTAAATTTGAAATACAGAGTTTACAGACTTGAAGGCGGTAATTTGTCCATTTTTACTTTTTCAACTAACAGTTTTAAGTGCAATAGACAAAAGTATAGAATTGTAACTTGCAGGAAAGAAGTCACACTTGAAATTTATACTCATCCCAAAACTCCAGCTTCTTATCACAAACAGGGTAGATAGATAGAACTTATTTTCTCTAGAGAAGCAGATTTCTGACAGGAACACTAATGCACATTTTTAAAATTTGATGTATTAAAAAACCTTTCCAGCTGATGTTGAACTTCTCACAGATATTCATGGGACCTCCTCAGCCTTATACCATATCACTAGTAGTGTTATCTATCAGCCACCAGATTGTTGAAGGTGATAAATTCATGGAAACTATAATTTGTTTCACTTGCTCAAGTTTGAAGAAAATTCACCCTCTTTAGGGTCTGTACACTATATAATAAGGCTGAGAACAAGCAGCATAACAATATATATAGCGAACAACTAGCTAGTCAGGTGGTAAAATTTTTAAGATCTTTATTCCTCTTCATCCTTTACTCTCATTCTTGGCCCTCTATTCCCTCCTCTGTTCCGCTCACTTCCTTTCCTTTCTCATCAATAATACACAGGGGGAAAACCCCAACCTGTTATTTTTTTTTCTTTTTATGTTCTAGTGCTTGCTTTGACTGAGAAAATAAGAGTAGTAGGAGAAAAAATACTTGCTAGCAGTGGGAAGGAAGTTGATTTTGCATCTGCACTACAATCCTGTGAAGAAGCTGGAGGAACTCTTGCAACTCCCAGAAACAAGGAGGAGAATGAAGCTATTTTGGGTATTGTGAAACAGTATAACAGATATGCTTACTTGGGTATTAAAGAGGGTGAGACTAAAGGTCAGTTTCTGTATATAAATGGCTCTCCCCTGAATTACACCAACTGGCACCAATATGAGCCTAATGGCAAAGGAACAGAAAAATGTGTAGAGATGTACACTGATGGGAGCTGGAATGACAAAAAATGCAACCTGTATCGCCTCACAATCTGTGAATTTTAAACAGTGGCCTTGCAGACAATGAATGAAATAACTTGTGTCTCGGGTTTACACAATTTCTGCAATCATTTGATGTCAGAAAATCTAAAATTAATCATATTAGAGTAATTTTATCCTTAAGAATGTGCCAAATAAGGTAGCTGATTAATTAAAATGAGCCTGATCTGATGTGTTTATCTCTTGGATTGGGAATAGCTCTGCATTCTTTGTGGCAGTCTGGTTCTGTGCACTATGCCTTTGTGAAAGTTAGGGGTAGATTCCCAGGTTTGACTTGAGATATTGGAAATGTCTGAAGTTAAAGTTGCTCATGGCTTCAGAGTGGAAATATATCCAGGTATTTAGTAGTTTTTGCTTTAAGAGAAGTTGATTTCACTAGAGCAATTATGGTCTCAGGTTTTGTACATCTCCGCATTGTACTTTGTAATCTTGAAGCATGTACTGATTCACTCAGCAGACATATTTACCTTTGTTTTATAAAAATATTAAAAATACCAGTTACAATTATTTTTCTGAGTTTCAGAAGCTACAGTCCATAAAACACTAAGACAAATATTGCATTAATTCCATGTAAACACAGAAATCTGTATAAAACACCAAAGATTGCATTTTGTTCCTGAAACATCACATTCCCTCATAAAGCACCATTAAACAACCACTAGTCTTCTTCCAAAACACTGAACCATCACATACTATTTTTGGGGATCAGGTAAGATTGCAAGTTTAATCAGTTCAAGCCCAAGCTATTACTGATGTGATGCCCAAGCAACAGCACAGTCAGACCATGACTCAGATCTGCTAGGATCGAGAGACAACTTTGCACAAAATATTTTCACTGCTACTCAGTTTGATGAGCTACTTCTGTGCACTGGCTACCCAAAGTACCACGAGTAGCAAATTTTCACATTTTGCAGTGAGGAAGTCCTGAGCTCAGGCATTATCATTTTCACACCACCTGAGAGGAGTAAAAAAAGAATCACTGGAGTTAAACTATACACATAAACACTTTTACTTCATCTCCTCCTGCATGTTTCACTGCACGGGGACCAGATTTTAGTCTGGGCGATGCTATCCCTTGACCCTAGCCTGCACTGAGGAAGAGAGAGGATCTATTTGCCTGATCATTTCAAGCCTGTACAAGTAGAGAAGCTGTGGCATCTTCAGACCCAGTACACGAGGGGATGGCTTTTAGCAACAGAGGATTCACATCCAGCATTGCATACAGCCCTCCTGCTGATCTGAGAATGGACAGGGACTTTGAAATAGGAAAAGTACACCCAGTACCATGTTGGATAGATTTCAAAGTGTGAACGTGCTTTACAAGTAGCTTCCTTTGAGAGCTATGACCACAATACCAGTTCAGCAAAAATATTTGACACAGAATGAGAATAGATCATGCCATGACAAAAATTCTGACACTCATGTTGCTTTGAGAAAAGATAAGGCTAAACTAATGAAATTTATTTTTCCTGGGCTTAGCTCTCACCAGCTGCACTTAAATCTACTAGAAAGAGCTGAAAGATTTCTTGAAACTACTGCTGCCTCTACTTGTAGAATTTTATTTACTAGTATTTTTAGGTGTAAACCTTGTTAGCTATTTTGAGGTCTTTTAACTATTAACTAAAGAACATATTCTTTATTAGATTAAGATGATTAACTGGCATAAGGGATCATATTGGAGAAGGACAGAAACACCCTAAAACACACCACTAACATGATCTATTGTAGTCTGAACCCAATTCACATGTTCGTTTACACTGTTCTCTGACTAGGTTTGGAGTATTCTATTCCTTTAGTTATCTTTTTCCACCACTTTTGCTTTTACAAAATTATTACAGAAAGCTCCTCTTAAAATCCTTAATCTGTAAAATTCTACAAGTAGTTTATCACAATATATCACCTTTGACTAAACCAATTTAGACTAATTTGGGTGCTTTTCATCCAGTTAAGGAAAACAAGGGCTTTTTAATTTTTCAGTCAAAGGAAAACATCTAGGCTAGGTCTCAGAGTCCAATTTCTTTCTGCTTAAACCATTACTATTAGAAAAAAGAACCACCAAAAAACCAAATAAATCAGATCCATCTGCTCCTTAAAAACTCCTCAGATCTGGTCAAAGAGCTGCTAGACAGCACTTCCCCTCTGCGGGTCCCACTGAAATCTGCAGCTTTTCAGGTAATTGAAAAGTTACAATAAATAACTCTTCAGTTATTTTCATAAAACATCTCCACATGATGCCAAACTCTGCTCTTCTCTCCGTATGCTCTAGCCTTCCCCTTACAGCATCACAAAGCAGCCCTCTTTGTGCTGTGGCCAAAGGCTTAACTGTGCCTCATATAAAACTGAGGGTACCACTTTTCTGCCTTCTGTGTCCATAATCTTTTGCATGGATATGTATCTTTAACTTTAATGAACTTCAGGGGAAAAAAATTAAAATCGCAGTGTCACCCATCATTTTGGAAAAAATAACATTCCCTAGTAAAAGCAATGTTCTACACACTGATTTGGAACATGTTTGTATATCATAGATTGCTACATGGTAATTAAAGTATCAGCGAAGGTACATACTCGGAAGTTACTTGATAGTTCTTTGTGGTCCCACAGAGGAACAGAAATCATTCTTTTACTCTTTTAGATCTGGGATTTTTTGTGTGTTTAACCCTATCAGTTTAAACCCTCAATAACCCTTTATAAAGCATTTTAGGTTTGGTGGTAGGGGTTTTTGTGAAAGATAAAATTTCTCCATTATATATTAATAGAATTATTTTTAGAGACCACAGAGAGGTCAGGCACAAGATGGCGCTGAATAAATTATTTCTGTTACATTATTCCCACTACAGGAAAGACAGAGGTGTCGAAACAAGTCCAAAGGAGGCCACGAAGATCATCAGGGGGCTGAAGCACCTCTCCTATGAAGACAGGCTGAGAGAGTTGGGCTTGATCAGCCTGGAGAAGAGAAGGTACGAAGACAGGCTGAGAGAGTTGGGGCTGTTCAGCCTGGAGAAGAGTAGTCTCTGGGGAGACCTTATAGCTGTCTGCCAGTACCTCAAGGGGACCTACAAGAAAGATGGGNGAGACTTAATTGTGGTCTACCAGTACTTAAAGGTGTCCTACAGGAAAGTCCCAGTGAGAGGGACTGTTCGTCAGGGAGTGTAGCAATAGGACAAGGGGTAATGGCTTTGAGCTGAAGGAGAGTAGATTTACATTAGATGTGAGGAAGAAATTCTTCCCTGTGAGGGTGGTGAGGCCCTGGCACAGGTTGCTCAGAGAGGTTGTGGAAGCCCCAGACCTGTCAGTGTTCAAGGCCAGGTTGGGTGGGACTTTAGACAAACAAAGGGTGTCCCTGATCTTTCTAGGGGGCTGGAACTAGATGATCTTTGAGGTCTCTTCCAACCCAAAGCATCCTGTGATTCTAGGATTACTATAGGATGATTTTCTAAAATCCTTTTTTTAGCAATGAAGTGAGCAAAATTAATCCCAGGTACATAATGACCAGACCAGAAAAAATCCTGGTGAGGTTATGTTTTTTTTTTTTTACTTTATAATATTTTGCTCCAGAAAAACAATGTAACAGTAAGAGCTGTAATTCATAAAATAACTTCTTAAATGCTAGAACAGCAGATTGAGAAGATTCTAGTCAAAAATACAATGTCACAAAAGTTCAGTCCCTTCTGAAGCAAATGGATTGTATATCACATAAGGGCAATTTAATACAATTGTTACAGCAGTATATTTAACAGTGAGAATTTTGTTTGGTGATAAAAATGATTTATATTGCTTTCAGAGAGAATTCCCTCTGGTCTAGAGTGATATCCTCTTTCCTAACTGTATAATTTAATTATGTGATTTAGCTTAGAAATACTATTAGCAATTTTGAGGAGGCAAAAACATCACTCCTGCCCCCTCAATTGCTATCACATGCGAAGAATTTGACCTCAGATTACAGCAAATCAGTATTTTTCTGTGGCTTCCTGATTTTTGTAGAAACATGATGTAAAAAAAGAGCAAGCTCCACAGGACTTGGAGAAAATTTAGTTGAAATGCAATCTTAAGTGAACATAGAAACTAGCAGGATATGACACAGGCTGGCGGGGCTACCTTTCCTTGTACAAATCAAGCCAGTGCCTCCTTCATTTTATTTTTTAATTTTGAAGCCAAATTTAAAGTAGAGTAGTGATGTTATTATTTTCTTTTTCCCAGAGAAAAAAAAAAACAAGTGGTGGAAAAATACCAGTACTTGCTGCCACAATATCCTATCAGTGTTGCAAATACAAGGTAGGGTAAAGATTAATCTTAAAGATTAATTCTACATTTATTTGCAGCTTTTCTTTAGAAGAACACAAAGGAAAACTTCAGAAGTAAGTGCAAGTAGAAGCAGAACTATTTGCCACCAGGAAATGTATTAGCTGGTTTTGAAACCACACTGAGAAGTGGTAGAAAGACTGATGGCCCTGTTATAATTTTTATGAACCAGAGGAAAACAATGTTCTTGGGAGTATTGTGTAATGGTCTAACAGACTTGTTTGGACTTCAGAGAGTGTCAGATTGCAAGTGGTTTTCATTATCAGAAGTTGAAATGTAATGTTATAAAATCTTATTAACCTGCAGTTAGACAAACATACCGGGGTTTCAAGCACAATAAATACAGGGTACTTGGAAATTAGAAGAGCACTTTTTAATTTATAAGAGGGGTTTAATTTGAGTTGAAGACCCTGTTAGGAAACCAGGGCTTGGTGAAATTTGGCTTGAGGGGGATAAGCCAGGTGCAATGTGGAAAGAAACTCTCACCCATCTCTGCCCTTGTGTTTCAGGATCCAAAAGGATTCAACAAGGGCTCCTTAACCCTTGAAGAGGCAGCAACAATACTATGCTAATAACGTCAGTAGTGAACAAGTTCACCACCTTCTGCAAATAATGGAGGACAATTGCAGAATATATGTATCAGTAGCTTCACCTGGTCATAAACATGATGGCTTTTTCTCTCTCCTATTAGAATTCTATTTTTCTATTAACAGCTATTGAAGAGATGAAATATTATATTCCTTTGTTATAAACACAAAGCTATTTCTGTGGGTTTTTTAGCTGAGCTGCACAAGTGATATATTAGAGACATCTAACAATCTCCGCTTGATCCCTCACACATAAGTCAGTGGAGCAAGATGACAACAGCATTTACAAGCACTGATCACACTGCATACAGGTAAAATTAAGACCTTCTGCTCTAAAATATATCTCTTAATTGGCAAAACAACAAAACAGCAAACATCTGTTTGCCATCCCAGGCGTCCATAACTTGCTTTACTTCCTCTTTTCAAAGCTCAAAAATAGTCTTAGCCCTCCTCCGAGGAGAGGAGACACCAGGTCCCATCTACTCTCTGGTCTTCCCAATATTTCCAGAAGCTACTAGGGACAGTCTAGCAACAACTAGAAAAGAAGACAAAAAGCATGAGATAAGGTGCTGGCAAAGGTGGGTGGAAACAACACAAAACAAATTATAACCAAGAGAATAAGAAAAGAATTTTCAAGGTTATCAGAGCTGTGATTACCACTACGAAGGAAAAAGCCATCCACTCAACTTTCAGGAGTTAAGGGTACAAAGGAACAGGCTCACAGAAGGCACCCACTTTCAGAAACTGAGATTCAACTCCAGTGTCTAGATTTCTTGAAACAGCTAAAATAGGAGTGTTGACCAACTTTTGTCCTTCACACGTTTTACATTTCCCTACCTATGTTTTGCAACACAGCCTACTCAGATTCTCCTTCACTTACTTCACTAGCACTGAAATTATAAAACCTCTTAGTGACAGATGTGGAAACAGAACAAAAGGTGTCTGTACTGTATCTGATCTATATCCTTGAATCTTGCTGCACTTCTGTGATATGCAGCTCAAAGCAAGAGACAAAAATAGTTTACAAATGACGATAGTTACATGGACTATTTTATTAGACAATCGTAGTGTAGCATAGAATGCAAGTAATTTTTAATATCTATTTTTGCTTCCTCCATCTTATCAATGTGCTGATGAAAAATTCTAACCTTTTTTTCCTGTTGATTATCAAGTCAAGTCTATACCAGTTCTTCTTAGGACTCTCTGACCCAAGACAAATTCTGTCTCCCAGGAGGCTTTCCAGGCCACCAGTCAGCATATGAAATCTACTGCTATTGGAGGCCAAGTCTTAGTATATTCTCACGCTTGCCTAACCTGTGGTTTATTCCAGATGCAGTTGAAGAGCTAAAGTTGATCTTGCCACAAATGTAAAGACCCAGGTTCTGCCAGTGACCTTTTCCAGATCTCATCTGGACTCCAGGTAATGGCTTTGTCTCATGTTCTCCACTGTTCTTTTCCCCCATAAAACAAGTAGAAAACCTCAGTGAAAAGTGTGTTAAAAGCATTAAGTCAAACACTCAATGCCAAGAAACTTCATATTTAACAAGGAACTTTGAACAAAGGTTACTCTTGCAAATCTAAAACAGCCCTCTTCTGTCAAGGTACATACAACTGGGTCTTGCTTATTTATTTTTCACAGGACTGGTGCCTTTTCCAGGACACTCAATGAACAGTGCTGCAAGAACTAATCTGACTTCTGTGGACGCACCACCAATGACAAAGGACTTTACGCCAGTTGTTGAGGTGAGTGTGCAGGTGCAGAGTGCCCATGGAGCTGACCAAGGTTTCCTTAGATCTCATAGCATCTTAGACTAACATGGATATTGCTCACATGGTCCAGCTAATCTCAAAACACCTATACCTCAACCCACTCAGCTGTTAGCCTTGCTGCAACATCAGGATCCTGGCCTGACACCACAAGGGTTATGTGCCCTCATCTTATACATTTGAGCAGCCTGAAACTCCTTTCCCAAAAGCCTCCATTGGATAGGAACAACTCAGTTTAAAGTAACTTTAAAACACATGGCAACAGATTTCCATTTCAGCCATGCTCCACCTCTTGAGGCCTCTGTACTTACAGGACTGGTTTAGAGCAGCTTTTTCCTTATCTGAAAAATTTTTTCCCCACTGGATAAAACTTTGATATGTAAACTCCCCCTGAACATTCTGTAAGCTATTTAAGTATGGGCTTATGTGGCCGTTACCTCTACATGTGCAGCAGATGTACTGCTGCCTTTTTGCATTTCTGATACAAGGCTCTGTCTAGTGGCAAGTCTTTGGTAATTAGCACTTTAGTCTCTAACAAAAATGATGGTGGTGTTCCTGGTGCATATTATATTTCAGGTGAGCATGTTTTGGCTTATCTCCAGTGACATTTACAACTTGACATTTGCACAGCTGTTCCGTGGAAACATTAGGTATTTCAAATATGTATTGAGAAATTGCTTTCATTTACTCCAGGGCTGGGGGTTTTTTAAACATGTGAAAGTGTTTCTACAGATTAAGAAAGTACTCTCAAATATATTCTTCATATATAAGTGTGTTTGCCTCTTAAAGAAAACACCACCACCATTATTCAAGTTAAAGATCATTGAACTTCTCTTCATATATAAATTCCTATCATATTACAGGCTTTTTGTATTTCCTATAGAAATCTCAAATTACATGACCTATAAATTAGACTATTTAAAGAGGCTTTGTTATTTCACATTGGAGCTGCTAGGTAAGTTCAACATCTTTAAATTAGTTTCTGATAAACTATATGGAAACCTATAAAATTTTCACAAATCTTTCCCTTTTAGATTTTTTTCTTTTCCTCTCTCACCATTTATTAAAACTTTCAGCTACTTATACAGAGGACAGCACCTGAGGTGAATATGCTGAAAAAGAGAGATGCCATAATGGAAGCTTAAGTGTTTAACGATTCTTTCCCTCCTAAAGCAAAGGATAGAGATAGTGTGTGCCAGTTAACCTTAACCTGGCTTTCTCTTACTGAAGCAGATGTGTCAATTGCTCCCTTGTAAAATTAAGATGGAAACTAGCCATCTTTTTGCATGGGAGAAAGTGGAGTATAATGGTATCTGCTGTACGAGAATGAGCTTTGAAGGGGATGTTTTGGGTCTTATTTTTGCTCTGTAGACTCTTGTAGACTAGCATTCTTTTAGAAAAGATACTTTAATTATTTGAAATAACCTAACTTTGCTACTACCTCAATGACATTCATGTCACAGAGGGCAAAGATTAAGGTATTTAACATCAAACCCACACTACAAACTTCTGAAACTGCTTTTTCTTTTTTTTAATGCAGGATTCTATACTGGGGAGTAAAACACCTGTTCTATATTTTGCTCTAAATGCTTCCTCCACAGTCATTCCACAAAATCTTAGGAGCAGCTTTTCTCCTGCTCCCATGCTGTGCTCAAGATAAACCTGCAGGAATTCTGCGTGGCTCCATGCCCTTGCCTGAAGATGGGATAGATGGATTTATACCAGGTACACACAGTTACCATCTCAATTTTTATCTGGATATATTGTTAGATTCTATTTTTATGTTTTGTAAACTCAGTGCTATCTTTTATAAACTGCTGTGGGTTCTACCTGACAGAAAATAATCAGATCTATATTAATTCCTTGTATGAAGATACTTAAATATTTCCTACTCAATGACACAAACATTCAATTGATAGAGAAGAGGAAATAACTTTCCATAACACCGGGCTCAAGAGATTTGTTGCTAGGTGTTTGGTTGGAGCTGCACAGAAGCGCTTGAACAGCCTGAAGGACTCTGTCAACAATCCCTAGACACAGTTAAAAATCTACTAAACCTGCTGCAACAGTGCCTGAGTTTTTCCAGGACTGGCTCAGAGTGGAGAGTAACTCAGTTTGCCAATTCAGGTTTTCCATAAACATCATTGCTCTGCTGTAGGTAGTTTCCAGGAAGGTGTGCCCTAGCCTTCCAAACGTGTGACAAGATCCCCTATGTAAAACAGAGCAGTAAGCTAAAACAGGTCAAACAAACATTTTTAAAGTTCTTATTAATTACATATCATTACTTCTGCTTTATCTTGAAAGCAGAGATTCAAGCTGTAACACAAAGTGCCTAATAGCTGGTTCTATTCATAGGTGTGCTACCGCTGGTTGATAATGAAGTGCAGAAGGTTATCTGTCAATTAGCACATCGGGTCTCCAGACTTGAAGGAGGTAATTTGTCTGCTTTTACTTCTGCTGTAGCTGGATCAGAGGGCATAAACAAGATGAGCAACAAAACAGCTTCTTAGGAAAAAAGCAGGATTTTCTGCAGTTCTATTGCATTCCATTTAAATTTTGCTCACTGATAGGAGAGCAATAACTCTCAGATGCAGGTGTGTGTATTTTTCATAACTAAGGGAGACACCTGGCTCTGAAGTACAGCTGAAAGCAAGTCAGAATTTTACCAGACTAAAATTCCCTGCCAATGTGGAAGCACTCCTTGGCACCTCATGCTCCTAGCAGCCAAACACAATGAACACTAAATGCATACAAAAAAAAATAACCATATACAGATCACATTCACCATCCTACTCAAGGACTCACATAGACCCCATATACTGCAAAGTATCTCGGAATATATATTTTATTTTATACAGAGTACAGACATTCAAATAATTATATACTTTTTCCAAATACAGAATTCTTCATTTCCTTGCCTCCTTCAACTCCTTTTGCACTTTTCCTAGTTCACTGTCTCTATCTTGATGTGTTACTTGCCTTTTTCCTCCTCCCTTCATCTTTTCCAATTTCTTCTGGCTTTGAGGGGTTGTCCTTTTTCTTTAATATTTTCTTCAAGTTTATCACACTCCTACCTTTTCAAGGGTTTAGACTAAAGTTATGGATGAAAATAGCAGTAATTACATGACAGAAAAGTGACCACAAAATGCATAAAAGATTAATAGCTTTCACCTCATCTTGCAGTCCTCCAGTTGGAAAAGATGGTAACAGCATCTGAAGAAAAAATGTTTGCTACCAATGGGAAAAAAGCTGATTTTTATACTACACTGAAAAAATGCAAAGAGGCTGGAGGCTCTATTGCCACTCCAAGCAATCAGGATGAGAACAATGCCATTCTGCAGTTGGTGAAAAGTTTTAATACCTTTGCCTACCTAGGGATAAAGGAATCTCTAATTCCAAGCAAATTCCAGTTCCTGGATGGTGGACAACTGACCTATACTAACTGGCATTTAAATGAACCTGCTGGCAAAGGTGAAGAGGAATGTGTGGAGATGTACACTGATGGCACTTGGAATGACAAAAGGTGCAACCAGAATCGCCTCATTGTGTGTGAGTTTTAGTGCTTCACCCTGCTGCTCACCACCAAGATCCCTGGAACACATTTGCTTATCCCTCACCTTTTGATTTGTAGCTAGTGAACTCAGATGATCCACATGAGCAAGAAAAGTAATTATTCCTTGATCTATTTGTCTTTTAAGCAAATGCCAGCCATAAAAAGGAAATTGCTTGTGACCATTTTGTCTGTTTTGTTACTCATCGCCCACTGAGCCTCCTGATAGGGCTGCTTATGGCTTCCTACTGCTGCTCCGTTAACTTGCTGACTTATAACAACAAGAGCATAAAGCAGACTTACTTATCTGGTACATAAGTACCTAAAGTGACTTGCAGCCACATCTTCTAGCCCCATCTCTGTCTATGAGCCTCTAACTTGTGCATATTTTGAGTCTGTGTTACCGAACTACTTGTACAGACACTCCTGCTACTGCTGCTCAGCCTGTGTTTCTCTGGCCAGCTTCATCTTTAACAGACCCTCTGAAAGAAGAAATAAGTATTGCAGCTAGGGTGACACAGAGCTTTGAGCACAAGGGGGACTTGACAAACTTAAATTTCTCCCATGGGAAGCTGTTGAGTCATCAGGTCTTGAATTTTTCTGTACCTTCTTTCCTATATGCCCCTCCAGCAGCTCCCAATTCCTTGCTCAAACTCATTGGCTGCAGGACAAGAACCCCAATGTCCCATGCAGACAGGATGTGTGTGGAAGCAAACACAAGTTGACAGGAGTCAAACTGCCCATGTGGTTTGGAGAGATCAGCAGAGCCACCATAAGGCCTTTGTTAGTTTTTGCTAGGTAGCAGAAATTCAAGTCCAGCTAATTTATGGGTACTGCAGAGCCATTTGGTAAAACCCTATCATGTTCCCCATGGGGCTAAGCTTGGTGGATGCCTACATTTGTGAAGCAACCTCTACTCTTCCACACTCATTGCAGAAGCTTCTTGGAGCCTGTGCCCTCCAGCTAAAGGATTAAAACAAAGCTTTCCCCACAACTTTGTCACTGGGGTCCAGTTACCTACTGAAGTTGAGTATCCCCAAGGTTACAAGCTCAATTGTGCAGTGCAAGAGGCACATCTAGAGATGTCTAAGATTTTTTTCTTTCACCAGGGCAGTTGAAACCAACATCACTTAGATCAGGAAGCTGCATAAGCTGTGACAATGCAAAGGCTGGCTGAACATCCTGACATGCCTCCATATACTCCAAGCCAGACACCTGGCTATCAGTCACACTCATAAGCTTAGGTTTTTTCCCCACCTGGTGAGCTGAGAAAGGAAACAGCCAGCTCCAGAGCCAGTCCAGCCACTCTCTCCCTCTGTGACAGAGTAAAGTAAAACAAAGTATTCAAAGCACAATGGTAAAGGGGAGGTAAGGCATGCTTACAGCTGGTGTGAATGCAGGGGCCAGCCAAGGGGTCGCTGGGACCCTCGTAGGCATGTACATCGCTGCAGTTCCAGAGCGGCAAATGGCCACGTACAACTTTCCAGCACTGGCTTAAATTCAGTTCCTTAAATATTTTGAGTACATGTTCCCACCCCCTGCTCTATGACAGGGCAGGGATCTTCCTGGCCCTCTTCTTGAGCATTCAGTCCTCTGCTCGGTGTCTCAGCCTGAAAATCCTTCTTGCTGTTCTTCTCTGCAAGCTAAGCCATTTATCTTACAGGTAATAGGATGATTAATGGAACTGGGTTAACATCAAGCCAACACCTTTACGATCAAACAGGTGCCTGCAGGCGGTCTGACTCCACAGGTTACTTCATTATTAACTTTTGTTATTCAGTATAATGCATACTAAATACTACCAAATAATGCTGTACAGTATAATGCATACTGAATAGGACTGTTTCCCTGTTCTGGGAATTGTCAAGTTATGCCAATATATGCAGAGAGCAAAGTTCTGTGAGCAAAGCCCTCAGCTTACCAATTGCATCTATTTGGCACATGAGGAAATCCAAAAGCTGCTAACTAATGCCCTGTTTCTGGACAGCACAGCCAAACTATGAACTCCTCCTGAAACTTTTATTGTGCCAGGGCTAGGCAGACTGTTGCATCAGAATGTCAAGCCATTTGAAGCAGGTAGGTAGAGGGGAAATGAGGACTTAAGAGTCAACAGGCACTGTTTCACTTCCAAACTCTGTTCTTACAAATATTTTACAGGTCTCCAGTATCTACCTGCACCCACCAGGTCACATACCCAGTGTCTTCAGCCTTGCGTGACTCCTGTTGTGAAACTAACGGCACCATGAGCACAAGGAAACAGGCACACAGGCATCACCTTGTGCAGTAGTTTTCCACTCATGGTTTTGTGATAATGTTTAGGAAGTTTGCAGTGATTAGCATCAGCTGAAGAATGAAGTCAGACACCCTCAAACATTTAAAGATGTGGTAAGTTTTTTGTTGTGTTGTTTGTGTTTGTTAGTTTTTTTTTTTTTTTACTTCTGGTCATTTCCAGGGGGTTAGAGAGTTCTCAGTGAGGGCTAATTTTAAGTTAGCAGAAGAAAGTGGCTGCATTCAGTGTAAGTCTGAGGAATATGTATCACAGCAGAAATGTTCCCCCATCACCCTGTGCTTGGGCATTTTCCCCTGTGGTCTCCCAAGGATGAGGGTAAAGTACTTAATGTGCTACTCCACAGCTACAGCTGCTGGCCCCCTTGGGACAGTAACTCCTTGTAGCAACAGATGAGGTCCTAAAACCTCTAAGCAAGCAGGTATTTCTCACCCTGGATGAAGCCTCTTCCTCCAGCAAACCTGCTGACAGCAGGCAGGTCTGGAACCAGCAGTCTTGGCCTGAAAAGATCAGTTTGGCCCCTCATTTATTTTCTAAATCTGGACAAAAGGATAGCAAAGCATCATCTGATTCGTAGAAGGACAGGACTCCACAAGACTGGCAACTCTTTACTTCAGAGTTGTTTTGTGAAACAGTTATGAACTTATTTTGAAAGCCTAATCCACTCTGTCCTAACCTTAAACAGGAGCTGTGCCTTATGAGACCGACTGCCACCATTTACAGTGTATTTGCCAGTACTTGTGCACATACTGGACCACCCAGCTTGCTAATGAGCCAGACCGTGGAAGTGGTGCTGTCCATCCGCCAAAAATTGAACATCAAAGGTGAGAGTAATGACACCACAACAAGGATGAAGAAAAATTAAAATCATGTTAATCTTGAGAGCTAGTGAAAACCAGGATAAACAGATTTCTTTCAAAGAAACGTAAGGAGGAATTTGGTTTGGGCAAGATCAATGAAATATCAGTACCAAACTTGGAAGTTGCACATCAAGTGTTTTGGAGAAAAGTGTTACTGATTCTGCCTTGTTTGATGGAAAGCAAATTTTTTTTTCCTTCAAAAAAGTGTTCAGAAATATTTTTTAATTCTATTAAAAAAACAGTCACAACAATTATTCTTAGTAATTGTAACTTCCTATTAAAATACCCTTGTTCATATTTTCTGTGCTTTATAACAGTTTAAAAGCAGAACCATTACCAGTTAGGTGCCTGAGGTCTAAAGGGACATAATTGAAATCTGAACTTTGGTTTCAGTGAGTGCAAAGAATGGAGCTGGAGACACGTCCAACTTAGCAAAACTTCTGAAAGGGTTTCCATGTGCTTTTTATTCTATGTAACAGACACTGTAGCAGCCAGACTGTGGCTGTGATTTTTTTTAAATACTTAAATGAAACTCAGCTTTTAAGTCTCAGGTGGGTTGTTGAACATACATAGTTGGAAGAGCATTGACTGTATGAACTTTTTGATCTGAAATAACCTTAGGGATATCAGCCCTCACACTCTGAAGGCTGCATGTGCTGTTTATGAAATAGTAATAGTCAGAATCTGAGATATCAGATTGTTCACTAAGTAAAGACTATTTACGAGGAAGGTTCGAGTGGTTTCCTGGCAAAAAAGGGCCATAACTTTTCACTGAGTGACTGTCTCTTGATCAAACTGTGATCAAGGAAGAACTGCTTCATCCTTTAGTTGGAAAGGATCATATCACTTTAAGAGCACAAGTGGGAGGTAATAAAGGCACCTGCGCAAACAGGTACCTGTGCTCAGCTGAGCCTCTCACAGCTGAAGGGACACTGACCTCAACCTCTCTGGTTTGCCTGGCAGGTTGAACACCTTCTCCAAACACTCTTGCTGCCTGACAGTAGAGGATGGGCACCCAAAGAGACATGACTTTTACCTGCAAGGCTTGTGAGACACCTTGAGGATCCTGTGAAGGTAAGAGTGGACAGAAAATAGCTGAATGAGGGACCACACTAGCTTTAGAGAAAGCCAGAACTTATTTCAGGTAGTCATGGTGAGAAAGATGCAAACATTCTACTCAAATTGAAGTGCTTTCTGGCTTTTCTGCAAACACGAGGGGCCACCTAAGCTATTTGTAATTTGGTTAAGAGACTGTCATCAAGGAAGTGGTGAAGAGGAAAATATAAATTACATGAACAGCAGCTCTATTGTAAGTTCACTAATATCAAAATAGTTTGCTGAGCAGTTAGAGTTATGTCTGCAAGTGCACACACTGTGTAAGGCAGTCCTTTCTTTTAAGTTAACAGCCTGTGTGAGTTGCTTCAAAACTGTTTGTTTAAAGTCTAAATATTTCTGAAAGTGTATCTCTGCTATACACTCAAGAGTCAGAAAACTAGCAGACACATGCCAGAAACTCTGCACTAACCCATACAGCCACCTTACTGGAGGAAATACAAGTATCAGAATTTATATGTCCAGAAAAAGTGATTTATGCATACTTTAATAAGAAAACACTTCTATTGAATTTTAACTTTCATTGTAGCCACCCGCCTACTTAGGAAGAGAGGTGAAACATACTGCAAGCGAAGGCATAACCTGCAACATCCCAGCAGTGTGCTACTCTAGTTTTGCACTATTAAACACGCTCTGTCTTCATCATACCTTCTCCCAAATTTTACACATCTGATTTCTGCACCCAAGGTTATATTTTTTCAATTTCTTTAAGCTAGATTTGTATTCTGTAGTGACAAAAAGCTAAATGTACACAGGGTTTATTTAAAAACAGTCAGACTAACCTACAGCATGTACTAAAGGCTGATATCCTTTAAAAAAATAAGAATTTGTAACACTTTATTCAGGTGTTACTTGTAGAGGTGATATTTATAATACAAGGAAATTAAGTATATTTTAGTAATGCTTTATGATCATGTTCATAACTCTTGATTTGAAAGCTTTGCCCTCTAGATATCAGAGTAGTGATACTAGATCTGTATGAGACTTTACGTAGTTGAAATACAGCCTTTTCTCTAAGGTACTGAACTCATGGATTTGATTCTGTTTTTAACAGCATTTTATGTGACACTTTCAACTTGAGGCAATAGTTATCACCCTCATCTCAAGTCGCTTACTGTCCAAGAAATCCAAGTCTTAGAACATTTCCACATTGTTTCCTCTGCTTAAAAAAACACAGAGGCTGCATAGGAATTTACCTTTCTGCAGTTGCAAACTGTTACAGCAACAGGTGCTGCAGCAGTAATGACCTCTTTAGAAAACTAGCCTAGACATGTAATGATCCTTAAATATTAGTGGGAAGTTGGCAGTTATGTTAGAGAACACATACAGAGTAACACCTGTTTTCCCTACTTGAAGGCTAGTAATTTAAATCAGAGTGGAACAGTAAGCAGGACATGTTCATTGCTGTGACAGGATTAGCCCTTTTCCACTAGTCCTTCCCTTAAAAAAGTACATGCCTGGGAGAAGTGCTCACATCACTGCATGCTGGTCTGCAGCTCCAGTTGTGTTAAAGCCACTGAGAGTCCATGTGTAGCTAACTGGCAAGCTTTCAGATCTACATAATGAAACCCCTCCCCACATCAAGAGCTATAAGCCCTGCTTGTATGAGATACTGGAAATTCATTATCACTTACCTGCTACACTAAATTAGCATGCTTTAGTGGAATTGGTGACCTGCTAAAATATAAAAAGATTCTAAAAATGAGATAATAGTCAGTCTTTAACACTTGAGATATGTGGGATTTGTTAAGTACTACTAAATGTGGTCTTTAATCTGACTGTATTGTATCTCCACCAGGCTAACTAGCAATTGAGCACTTTCAGTTTATTAATTACATGAAGGTAAGTCTGTAACTAAGGTATTTCAAAACATCCCAATACAACTAAGATATGTAGAAGTTTTTTTGTACTGTCTGCCCTAGCTTAAGTCTGATGCAGTAATCAGACTGAAAATCCCAGGTTATGCTGGATAAAGGACACTGTTTTGGGGAATGGAAAAAAAAGGGATTGATTCTCACTTCAGTATTACTTAATAGTACAACAGATAGCCTGGAGCTCTTGTAGCCAACTTGACCTGGCTGATAGCTTTTTCTTAAAGCCACAATCTTGGATGTGGGATAGTTTCCCTCTTTGTCCCTGCCACCCCCGACTACATCCCCCTTCCCCAAGTGGATGGAGGAAGAGGCCATCAAACAAATTGCGATTACTTGACCAGATGCATGATAAACATCACTACTCTGCTGCTTGCTTCACGGATAAGTGGCAAAACCAAGCCTCCCAATACTCATTTCTAGCCAAATCCTTGCAAAAGATAGTTACTGCCAGCATACACGTGCCTCCATTTGACTGTATTTTCTTGCCTACAAGAACATCTAGGGTAGAATCTGATGCTGTTGCCAAGAGTTTCAAGTAACACTAGTAACAAAAAAAAAATCTCAGAGCAGGCCACCCAGCACAGGATTAAACACTGAATTCACCAGTCAAGGATCCAATTTCCTTGATGTGCTTCCATAAATACTCAATCCCACAAGCATATAAGCAAGGGTCAGCCTGATGCGTGTCTATGCTGGCTTTACAAATATTTAGCAGCAAGATGACTATTTACAACAGGATCAGAATACTACAGATGAGATTCTACAACTATAACCTAAGGCTACATTCAGTACAACAACATCTGCAGCAAGCAAAGCAAGCATTCTTAAATAGTTTCAGACAATGGGTAAAGATGGGGGGAGATTCCTTTTGTGATAAAAGCCATGAGGAAACCAACTCGGCTGCACCCTGCTCAACCCCTTCACGACAAGGGCAGCCCCTGCCAAAAAGTAAATATGTATGTTTTTGCTTCTTCCTCATAGTCAAAACATAAGATTTCAAATTAATGGTCAGATAATGTTTTCTTGCTTGCTTTACTGCAGCAGGCTGTAAGCTGGCAGTCAAGAGCATCAGCTGAATGTATGGCAGTGCAAATCCTTCATTTCCTGCTTATATAGCCCTCTGCAACAGTTGTGTGCCCTAATCAAAGATGTTGCAATTCATAAATGGACCTGTGCTAAGATAAGGGGAGCAGTGAAACAATCCATAATCTAAAACATAACATTTTACAAGGCCTACTTGAAATGTATTGAACATATGCAGTTAATGACATGTACCAGCTTCATTTTATGTAGCAAGATTACAATTCTGTTTTCTGAGGAGTACCAAGAGACTCTTCTTTTTCTAAGAAAGGATTCAGTCCACTGAGATGAACCCTCCTTTAGCATCCAAAAAGGTCTTTCATCAGCTATAGGTCAGAAAAGAAATAATCAAAACTAACAACCCTTTTTCTTAGATTCAGGAAAATCAAAACACTGGAAATGGAAGGTACAATAAAAAAATCATGCTACTCTGATAGCAGGCCTCTTTTTTCCCTCCCCAAATGCCTTAGTTATTGTTTACTTTTGTAAAGACAGTATTTATCACATTCCACTCAGGGCCTTCAGCTCCAATGCTTGCAGCCTTTAGTTGTTAAATTTAGGGGATTGATTTAATCCATCCTTTGCCTCAAGATATTTTGTGTTTTACAGACCAGATTTGATATGCTCACACATTCACTGATGAGGATTTTAGTCGAGATAGAGAACTTGCAAAGCTCCAGTGCCAGTGTGCACTTATGCTGAAAGAAATACTGCTGCTTTTGTATTTCTAGAACTATCCATGATTTGATTGACTGCTATTTTGTTTTATTCCTATCCTCCCATAGTCAAACCCTAGAGGCTTAAAAAGTTGTCAGGGATGCTGGCTGTTTGGAAAGATTATTTAACCACACAGCCCACATATATCAAATGCTGTCAGTGTAAGAAACACCTCCTGATCTGAGCTGTCCCAGATCTTTTACAGCTGTGCAAATGCAAGACAGGCTGACTGATAGAGGCAGGCTGCATCTGGACAGATCATGGAGTCAGGGCCTTCAGCCTCTGTCCCTGCTGGTCCCACAGTCCTGCAGTTTAGCAGACTCTTTTAGTGCTCTTACTTCTGTTTGGGATGGATTCCACTGCCATGAATGTAGCTTGTTTATGGTGGAACTTTCTGAAAAATGCATAATACAGTAACGCTGCTGTGTGTGTTATGTAGGCATACTTATGAAGAGTCACTGATGCATTCACTTACTAGAAGACCAAAGCGAGCTGTGTACTGCACCCCTGGGCTGTGACGGCCTCACAAGCCCAAAGCCTTAAAACATGAGGACTTGAGCACAGGGAAGGCACAGAGAGGTAAGTGAAGGACAAATTAATAGCTTGGGGATGTTATACAAGCCTTACAGTCAGTAACTTGCCACCAGCAGCTTTTTTAGCTAAAGCCAACATGGTCAACTGTTCCAATAGGAAAACAAGTCCTTAGCAACTGCTGCTCTTTACACCACTGAGCTACACAGCCTTGACTCCTAGAAGCTGTCTCCATGCTATCACAGACCTCCCCACTGCTTCCCAATTGCTTCTGCAATATCAGACTCCACATTATCTTCTGACTACTGAGCATGGCAGTTCTCCAGAAGGAGCAAGGAAGACAGGAGCCCAGCAATGCCTCCAGGGGAGTGCTTCTTCTTGCAGACACACAGGAATTTTCCACATAAACCATAGCAGAAAAACTGCTTGTCCAAACAGGAGAGGCACAACAAACTCAAAGAGGGGACTGAGGAAGAGACTGAAGTAACGAACAGTGAGAACTGAGACTTGGAGAAGAAAGCCAAAGTACTAGCAGCAAGTGGTTAACAGAAAACACCTGACAGAAAAAGAAGGGAACAAAAGACCACAAGGCAAGTCAGAAATGAGGATATTTTACAGAATTCATTGGTAGACTAAGAAAATTGAATTAGAGGACAAGAGACCCATCGCTGCTATTCCCAGAGCAGCAGCTGTGGGCAGCAATCAAGCAGCACAAGGCAGCCTCCTCAGCACAAACACCCCACCAGCTGCCTCCCCTGGTGCTAATGGCCTCACACACCCAATAACAGAGAAGAAAGAACTAAAAAAACTCACAAGCTCCACAAGAAAAGATAGACTATCAACTGGCTTAACAGGCATGATAGCACAGCCCTGGTCAGGGAGAGGCACAGATTGGAGCAGACAAATACCAAGCAGATATTTTGTAGATGACACTACAGGCCTGCAGGGAACAAACCTGGTGGGTAGCATTCTAGCACCCTCTTCTACAGGTATGTTGCTCAACTAGCTCTGAGCTGGGGCAGCTTCACCCCTGCTCTCCTTGCTCTTCCCCAGTTTGTGAGACTAGACTCTGTTTTAGCCTTTGCATTGTAAGAATTAGTATTTAGTCAAAGAAAACGAGTGTGTGGCCCACCCTGGAGAAAAAAACATCCACAAACCTGAAGCTTCTGCCGGCAAAGTCTCCACCAAGTTCTCGAGTAAAGGTAGCTATGCAGCCCCTCACACAACCTCCTCGTGGCCAGGGCTCAGCAACAGGAAGCTGTGAAAAAACCTTTGCATGTTCCTAACTGCCTGCTTTTATATCCTTCTGCTTGTGCTATGACCATCAGGTGTGTGGCTCATGTGCTGGAAATCAGCTGAACCCTTGACTGAATAGGAAATACCTGTTGCCAGTGAGGAGTTACCTGACAGAAAACAAAAAAACCCACAAGGTAGTACCTTCAATCCAGCTTTTCCTTTTTTCTTTGTCCTTTTCCTTTTTATGTGTTTCATTAGTCTGAAGACTTGAGCTGTCCTTAAGTAAAGTCAGCCTATGCCTGACTGTCCCTTACTGTTCCTGATTGATGATAGTCTCTAGCACTTCCATTAACTTCTGTCTCTATATACATATAAGAAGTATATATGTGTATTAATCTGAAAATACTTAATTTGTTACCAAGCATCTATTGAAGCACTTCTTTTACAAGCAAGATGTTTCTAAAATCTAAGCTGGGGGGGGGACATGGTCATCAATCAATCAATGGCATTCTGACAGCAGAACAGTTACAGTTGTCCCTTCTTTCCCTTGCATCCTTTTTTCAGGTTTGGTTTTTGGTTTGGTTTTTTTTTTTTCTTTCTCTTCTTTGCTTTGAGCCCTTGTTCCTCGGGGAGGAGGGGGGGGCCTGTGGTGTTTAATATCTTTATTAATGATATTGCCAGTGGGACTAAGTGCACCTTCACCAAGTTAGTTTGCAGATGACACAAAGCTGAGTAGTGAGGTTAATGTGCCAGAGGGACAGGTTCTTATAGGTACCTTTAAGAAAGCTGGGGAAGACCTGTTCACAAGGGCATGAAGCAATAGGATGAGCACTGATGGTTTTAAACTAGAAAAGGGTAGATTTAGGTTCCATATTAGGGAAAAAAAAATCTTCAGTATGGGGATGGTGGCTCACTGGAACAGGCTGCCCAGAGACGTAGTGGAGGCCCNAGCTGAGTAGTGAGGTTAATGTGCCAGAGGGACAGGTTCTTATAGGTACCTTTAAGAAAGCTGGGGAAGACCTGTTCACAAGGGCATGAAGCAATAGGATGAGCACTGATGGTTTTAAACTAGAAAAGGGTAGATTTAGGTTCCATATTAGGGAAAAAAAAATCTTCAGTATGGGGATGGTGGCTCACTGGAACAGGCTGCCCAGAGACGTAGTGGAGGCCCCACTGAAGATATTCAAGGTCAGGCTTGATGGGGCTCTAAGGACCCTGATCTAGTGAAGATGTCCCTGCTTACTGAAGTGGGGGTAGTGGTTAGGACTAGATGACCGTTAAAGGTCCCTTCCAACCTAACACAGCCTATGATTATATGATAAACTAGGTGATCCTGGGCTATCTGGGTGTTGGCCTAGATTATCTTTCAAGGCCCCTTCTAAATCCTAAATTCTGTGATAATGATAAAGTTGTGTGATGACACTGGAGAGGAGGGCCTTTAAAATCAAAATTTTAAAAAAGTTCACAGAGCATTGTCCAAGGTTCAGGATATGNTGGGGGTAGTGGTTAGGACTAGATGACCGTTAAAGGTCCCTTCCAACCTAACACAGCCTATGATTATATGATAAACTAGGTGATCCTGGGCTATCTGGGTGTTGGCCTAGATTATCTTTCAAGGCCCCTTCTAAATCCTAAATTCTGTGATAATGATAAAGTTGTGTGATGACACTGGAGAGGAGGGCCTTTAAAATCAAAATTTTAAAAAAGTTCACAGAGCATTGTCCAAGGTTCAGGATATGGCACTTTGGAGGTGAGATGGTTTCATTTGCTGAGTCTGGTGTAGGACAATAAGCCAGAAGTGAATGTCAGGCTGGTGTTCCATGTAGGCTTTGAAGGGACCAGAGAGAGACAGGAAGATCTTTTCTGGGGGCTGCAAATGAAGAAAGTGGCTTTGTTCTTCAGGATAAAGAAAAACTAATAAGCAGAAGAGGCTGACAACCCTATGCTGGGGAAAACACACCCTCCCCACCATCCCCACCCCCCCATTACACCATAATGCCTATTTATTTACAAAACAGTAATGCAGTGTACTTTTGGCTTTATAGTTTCAAATGCTTGACATGGAAGACATCATGGTGGAAGCAATCCTGGCCCCATGGGAAATACTGCTGGTCATTTTTGCTGCCGTGCTGGTAATGAGTTTTCTCATGTTTCTGCCCCCCATTGCCGTGGTGATCTGGAGAATGAAGCGTGTGCCACAGATCGCGTTGGATGGCTCAGTGTGAGCCAGCCCTGGTACAAGCTGCAACCCCACTGATCCCTTTGCAGGATGGTTCAGAATGACATCTCTGAGGATGGATGTTACTGCCTAGGATCCCTCCAGCGTGTTTATTGCACAGCATTGTGTTCCCTTTACCAAGAAGGAGAAAGCCTCCATTTCTGTATTTACACTGTAAATATTACCAAAGCTGAGATGACTGACAGCTCTGCAGATGGACATAGTGAAAGCTAGCCGCATACTCCAGGAAGGTACTGGTTTAGTGTGGTCAGACTGAGAAATCTAAAAGACCCCAACTGGCAGTGGTACGTGGGTAAGCTGCTTTTGTCTCCTCACTCACTGGCCTAAAATGTTTTTTTATTTCTTTCCCTGTATACAAATTTCCCTCTTCCCGGGGCTAGAGCAGGAGTACAATGGATACCCAACCCTCAGACACACCCAGCCAGATACCAAGGCAAAGTTAATGCAAACATACAGCAGCTATTTTCCTGAATTACATTATGCAAATTCACTCTAGGAAATTAATGTGAATAAGTCAGTCTAGTTTGGTTTTTTTTTTACCATGCCAGATAACCTTATTGGTTCAACTTCACTTTCTCATATACAGATAGTAACATGGGAATAGGAGAAAACTGCTTCTTTTCAATTTTATCAAAACCAGCAATACTGCCACATTAAAAACCAAACTCACCAGCAAAACAACCCATCTCTTTCTTGTCAAATCCATACAACATCAAATTAAAACTTTACAGCCTAATTCTGCATTATGGGACATTCATTAGCAGGACCTTCTGATGCACAGATTTAAGAGTTTCTGCTGGGTTACAAGAGCAGTGGGTTCAATTTCCTCATAAAATCCCATCTTTTCCCTTTTTTTTTTTCTTTTGTTGGCTGGGAAGTCACTAGAATGGCTCAATAGAACTCAGAAAATTGTTTTTTAGCAGCAGTAGAAAAATGATAATGGAAAGTACTCAGTGTTTCAGATATTTTATCTGAGCATCAGCTGGTAATGAAGCGGCTGGAGGTGAGGCTAAAGACATTATCATTTCATTAGATGGATCTTATTTTTTTGCCAGAAATGAACCAACCCACCGGTGATTGAGAAAGTGTTGCTTTTCTTTAAGACTACAGAACTTCTATCTCAAGACAGTGATCTATGTTACTGCCTCATAGTTTATAAGCAGCCAAAGCAGCTAACTCACCCCTTTGTTGGTGTAATTGCTACATTACAGACGTATGACTGACTCGCTTTGGGCCTGAAAGCAACTGATGGGGTTTTGTGTTTCTAATGACAGGGTTCTGCATTGGGAATGTAGCATGTGCAATTTTATATATCTGAATCATTTCACTGATTAATGAGGAAAAGGTCAATTAGACATCATCTACAACAGAGCTCTGCTGTCTGTGTCAGAGATTCACAGGAATAGGGAAAAGGTGAAGAAGAGAAAGGCAACACAAACAGATGAGCTGACTGTCTTCAGATCTACGGCATCAGTGTTTGCTCAACAGAATAAAGCCAAAACAAAACCCCAGGAGTGGATTCCACTGAAAACCAAGCAAGCAGTAACTAACCATGTTTGGATTTCATCATGACTCACATGTGTGCCTGTTCTGAAGCTACAACTCCACAAATAAACCAGATCTCTTGTCTTCACTTGCACGAAGTGCTGATGACCAATCTCCCGCGGCTTCTGCTGTTTCACTTACTCTGTGGCTTCGGTTTGTCAGAGTACAGGTGTGCACAGGGGTTGTGTCAAAGAGGGAGAGCTCACAGACTTGAGCATCAAAGAAGGAACAAGATTTTATATTGTGCGAGAATCGTTGACAAAAAAAAAAACCAAAAAAAAACCAAACCCAACAAAAAACCCCACTTGTATATTTGTTCATGTTGAAAACTGTTACAAATTCAGATGCCCCTGAATCTGGCAACAGCCATACCTGCCCCAGTTTAGAAAGGAGACTGAAGCTGATCCCTGGCACACTAATCAACCAGAGAGCTTCTCATGTAGGTCCCTCAACACCCACCTTCATCTTTTTTGGCAGATAAGATACAATACAAATCTCATAGTTTAGGACAATCCCAGTTCCCACACTTTGTACTTGACAGAGACATTACATTTTTCCTGCCATTTTGCCTTTTTGCAGCTAGCACACAGGACACTGACTCCTGGAAATGCACTGAAGTATACCTAGAGGGTAGATCTTCCTATGGGATATCCTCAAGGTGATAGTACAGGAGAAAAAAAAAACTGTCCCATCAATAAACTGCAGCTACAAGTTTGTAGCTCTGCAAAAGATGCATGCACAGCATTCTGACCAGCTCTACATACAGCCTGATTTAACCCCAGTCAAGCAGGTACATGAACAAAGAATTATACCTCTACAGCCAGTAACTGTTGAGACTTGCATTGTTTTAATAATCACAGAGCAATAATCATGATTAATTGGCAGCTATAAATGCAGCTGAATGTATGTCCCTTTCTTGGTAAGAATGACACCTGACAGAAGATTTCAGATAAAATAAACTATAAATTCATGTATTTAACTAATGACTGCATCCATTATCTCTAAATCTTATTTAATTCCAGCTAGACAAATTTAAGCCTTAAAAATGATCTTATTTCTTTGAAACACCTCTGCCATGAGCTATGTGTTTAGGCTTAGCCTATCTATCTTTATGCAAGAGACTGTTCTGCTTCTCTTGTCAAAATAGCCATGTCAAATTGCAGGCGACTGCTTGGCCTGTTGCACAAGCTTTTTGGTGCTAGTAGCCACAGGTGATACAGTCAAACTCCTTGTCACGGTTGGAGCCGTCGATGCCTTGCTCTCCAAGTTCTCTGAGGAAGATTTTCAGCTGCTCTGCCTGAGTTTCAGTGAAGGCTAAGGTGTGCAGACAGGTGCTGTTGGTGGGGAAATATGCAGATTTAGCTCCACTGATGGCCATCTCAGAGGCTGGAAAGATCAAAGATGACAAAAAAGCAGCTGGATTACTCATTTAGATTTGTCCTGATCTTTAAACAAGTGCCAGCATCCCTATTTTCCAGATTAAAGACTTCAACTTGGACTAAAAAATGCCTAGATGATTGCTTTTGGTAAGCCTTGGGAAACAACTGCTCTAGCAACAAGGCACTGTCACCAGTATTTTCCATTACCCATAGGAAAGATAAGTCGTCCCTTTGTGTGTGTATATAGTTATTTCTAATTCAGGGCAATAGCAATGGAGTCAGAGACCCTGCTTCAGGTCACAGACTGCTCACTGGACACAACAGGAGCTGTCTTAAAACCCTTGGGCTGCCACATGAGAAAAGCAGCACTACTGAGTTGTACTGTATGTACATACAGTGAACAGTGCAGGTGGTGGCCAATATTGCTGGGGTTCTTCGGGTACATAAAGAGCAGTTTCATGTTCTGTTGCTATCCAGTGGGTCACACAGACACTGTGCAACGTAGTGTTTCTGCTGCAATGATAGTAACTGTTTGTCAGGGGCTTTTTTGAAATACATCTTCCCACAAACATCAAACACATGCCATATTTGCTATCCCAAGCTGAAATAGCGATGCTCACCATCCCTGGCCTTTATGGCAGTTTTAAAACTAACTAATGCCATTTCTGGTTCAGTGGTTTGCCTGCCCTCTATGTCCTACATGCCAAGGAGAGAGAGGGAATCTTTTCTTTCTGCCTTTTTCAGAAAAAAAACCCAGACTCAGACTCCCACCCCATGACCATATGAGTCTATGAAGTACTCACGGTTACAAACAGCCAGTGCCTTTCCCCCAACAAACTGTGTTGTCCAGGAAAACCCAGTGGCATTGCTGCATTCTTCATATAGCCTACTAGTTCTGAGGAACTGAAAATCATAACCCTTGAGAAGCAGAAATAGAACAAAAATAAATATACAGGCATCAGGGTAGACCTAAGATGAAGAAACAGTCAGCCAGTAAGGATCAATACAAACACTACAACCGCTCCCTCCCCTAAAATAAAAAAGAATAACAAGGAAAATTATGCATTATGTGATAAGCCCTTGTAAATGAGCAGAGTCAGCAGTATAGCAGCAGTAAACCATGCCTATACCTTGTTGCACATGGGTTTGCAGTACTGCACGTTGTCAATGGTGACACAGACCAGCCCACCATTCCTCGGGGCTGGAGGGCGTGGGCACTGAGGCAGCTGCTTGCAAACTTTTCAATGAGATAGAGAAAGAAAAATGAGAAGAAGAGAGAAAAAACAACCCATCTCAACGCAAGTGTCTCCCTTTCCCAAGGAAACCATAGGCATACCCATTGACCCTGGCCCACGTGATGACTTTCCCCACTGATGGCTGGGCTACAGTGACAGTGGGACCCCACATGCTGCTGCCACCATGACTCCCAAAAGCCTGTCAGCACAGAGGCAAAGGAGTGACCTTACCTTTCGGGCTTGTTGCTGAGAAGGCTTTGACCTTGTTTCCATACCCACACCCCACAAGAAATGCAGTCCTTTAGCTCACTCTAATGATCCTGTGAGCTTCCAAGACCCAGCCCGGAGGAGTGTTGTTTTTAGGAGGAGCCTCACATTTCTCTTGAAGAGGGTGCAGGACATCGAGTATTTCTTGCAGTGTCCAGACAAGGTAATTGATTGAAGCTTTTTCACCCTTGGCGATCATTTCAGGAAAGCATTTTGAATATTTCTGTGGAGCCAGGGGAGAAAAAGTCCAAGTTGAAGAGCAAAGGCCTTGGAATTAATATATGAAAGTGGTCAATTTTTTTTCCTTTTTTGTTCTTTAATTCAGAACAAGGAGAGTCTTGAAACTTATATACCTTTAAATAACACCAATTTCCCCACAATGTTTTGGAAGAAATCCAGTAACCTTTTTTGAAAGCAGTGAGTAGAGAGGGTTTTTCCATTACATTGAGTTCAAGAGTACAGGTTGGGCTAATTTTCCCTACATATGAAAAGTTGCCTTTATAAAGAACTTTATGTATCTTTCCTATAAGACATCAGCTTTAGCCACAACCTAACACCGGTGAGTGCCAGCATTAGAGCAGACACAGGCTACTTTGAACTTAGGCAGGTGCAAGAAAAAGAGCAAGTCTGTTTCACTGCAGCCAGCAATAGGTAAAACTCTGCTTCTCAGGCTGAAGCATACACAAACACCGCTCAAAGTGATGGGCAGTCAGACAAAGAAAATAATAGCATTTGAATCTCAAGGGGGGAAACCTAGAACACCTGAGAGAACACACCCTTGGCAGGTGCTGCCCTCAGCCTTGTCCCCCCTCCATGTGATGGGAACGATACTCCAGGCAGAAGCTCACAGCACATACTGATACGGACCCAACTCCAACTATCGGTTCATGTTACTGTTTTACAGGCAGATCTCTCAGCTGTGTGTGAAATGTTTTTATAGGCTCTGTCCTGGCATTTTTTTACTATTTCTGCTGTCTGATCACTCCTGTATGACATGCCCAGTCCAGGGAAAACAGGGCCACTCTCATAAAATACAGGCCACCAGCTGAGCAGCTTTACTTCTATGGAAGATATATTTAAAAACAGCATTATGCACATAAGGAAAAAGACGTAGCTGTTTATGTTCAGGCTACTTTCTATACATCTAGAGGAAACCACTTTTGGGAAATACACATGCAAGGACTTTTGTTTGACTAGCAATAGCAGGGTCAAAGATGTGTCAGGTCAAGTGACGTGAATGTTTGCTTGCTCTTCCACCTTGCAGCCCTCCCCACCACGTACCCTTTGTTTTGAGCCAGGCATTACGAAAGCAATACGCAGGTTGTGCTTGTGCAGCCAGCGCATCCAGCTGCACAGGCACATGTGGCAGGGCCCAGCACCACCCCCCACTGGAGAAGATGTGTGCCAAGCAGGTCCTGGGCTGGCCAATGCAGCCCACCTCTTACCTGAAGACTCTCATTCACATCATCAATTTTTGCGCTTTTACATTCACTTGGGCTGGCAAAATCTCTGGTGTCAGCAAAATCTAAAAGCCAAACAGCAGAAGGTAAATAGAGCTGGCTAATAATCCCTCCCAACACATGAACAAACCCCAAATACAGGACTTGTTTATGGGAGTTATGCCAGTATTTTGCAGTTCTAGTGCTACCCTGTATACCTGAGATGGTCAGGGCTCAAGTGTGAATAAATTATGCAAATATTAATTTCCTCTAAGCAGTTAGCAGTCTGAGCACCTGTTCATAATCACTCAGGGCTGGGTTCCAAGCAGGGGTCTTCATTTCTCTCAGACAGCCACTCTTTAAATTACTGTTAGTCATATTTAAGTATTACAATATCTTACCTGCAGGAAGCACTGCTAAACTTACAAATACCAGTGTTTTCCAGAGCAGGCAGGAGCTGAACAGCATTTTTTCTGCAGGAGACCTAGTTGCTTGTTGCTTGTAGAGCCAAAGCACTGGAGTGTGGCAGAAATCCGTGTGCCTGTGGATCACTGTTTGCAATGCTGCGATAAGGCTTTAGGGGCATGCACGTACTGCCTGACTCGCTGGGCCATCAGCAGGTGGTGTGCCAGCACCACCAGTTTGGGCAGTCTGCCTTCCCTGCTGCTAACCCCACTAGGAAATTTCCAGGTTAACTGGTCTACTTTAAACACATCCAGTGCATACACACACTTCCAGGCTCTTGCTCTTTTCCTGTTCCTATTTGTCTGTGTCTCACACACGAAAGCATGTAGGCATTCACCTAGAAGATACCAGCATGCCTTACCTGCAGGTATCTCATGCTCCAAGAGAAAACTCAGAGCATGGAAGGATGGCTACACTGATATAGACCAAGGGAATGTACTCTACATCCTGTAGCATCCAGCATTTACCTACTCCATAAGTGTTGCAAATGCTGATTTAGGATCCTGCAGACTACCAAATGTCCCAAATGGTGATTTAGATCACATAAAGAACCATTGTCAAAGATGGTTTTAACATGATGTTGTGAAGGTACAACTCAATGTTTGATGACAAAGTTCATTACAGTATGGCACAATCATTTGAACAGTGATTCAAAACTATCAAGATGCAAATCAAAGTTACCAAGACAAAATCCAAACTACCATACTACAAGGCTATGCACAACACCGGTCACTTACCAAGGATCTGCTTGTGGTGACAGGTCCCCTCTGCCTTGAGGAGCAGCCTTGACAGGTTTCCCAGCTCAAGGGGAGATCATTGCTTCTAATTTCCAGCTTGTTACATACCGGAAAAACATAGCAGCAAAAAAAACCAAAACAGTAGAAAAGGATGAAAAAGACCACCAGAAACCTCAAGAACACAAGCCTGCCTTCTGTGTGTGCATTGGCAGCTGCATACCTGCTCTCCGTGTGTATTTTCTATCAGCAATTGCATAGTGTTTCTACCTGTAGCTTTGGATTTGGTTTTGGGGTTTGTTTGTTTGTTTTGGTTTTGGTTTATTTTTAATGGACCCAAGCATTTCATATGCTTATATCCATTTATGGAAAAAGCTGAATAGCGAGCAAAATTGTCAAAAGAGTTGATAATTTCTACTCTATACATTTACTAGCAATTAATCCAGTTATCCAGATGATGCTTATGTGCTAGAGGTGAGACTGACCCCCATCTATAAAAATCTATAAAATGCAAGTTTTGGAGTCATGGCCCTTCACCCAAAAGACTGTCCCACACAGCCCACTGCCAAGCCTCTACCCTGCCCTCACCTGTGCACCAAACCAGCTAGACACACAGGTGATTCCTCTCCAACAAACTCGGTAATGGATGTTACTGTCACCACCAGAGCAGAATTGTTCATTTTATCCACAGTTTGGTGTTTTTTTTCACTGGGACAGGCACATTCTGCTTTCCTGTTACATTGTGCCACACATTTATACAGCACTTTCTTAGGTTTCTTTTTATTTTTTTTTTTCGTTTGCTTGCTTCTGCTACTTGTATCAGACATTAAGATCAGGAGATGCTGGAACAGCACAGCAAGGTCCCCACTGCATTAACAAAGATGTGCCTTCATAAACATCACAGGGACATCTTAATAAACAGGACTGTAAGACCTACAAACAAAAAGATGAGGGCACAGCTGATGTTTCTGGCAGACCAGTAGGAACTAGCTCCAAAAGGTTTACATTTCTGAGGCTGACACACACAACAATCCTCTTCCTTTCACTCTTTCCAACCTAACATCTCTTTGGGCGATTCTGCACAAAAGATTTTAGTTAGGAGAGAAACATGGGGTGGCAGCATTTCTCCAGTATAGAAGATCTACCAGGATGCTGCTTAAACCACAGAGCTAGGATGAAGTGGCTCTCAGGGGCCATACACAGGTAACCTTTGTATTGCGGGATCAAGATGATCCTTTGCCTATTGATAAACAACACTGATCAGAGAGGATAAACATGAGCTCTAACACTCTCAACTCAAACAATCCTGGCATTAATCCATACTCCTTTGCAAAACACACTTTATAGGACAACACAGCACAAAGTCTTTGCTCTCAGCCTAGATCATATCCAAACCTCCATACTCACCAGCTGCCCTGGCCTGTCAGAAGGAGAGGCTGTCCCCCTCTACAGCAGACAGGACAGAGTACCACTACCCAGACCTGTAGCCAAGTACTGACAGGACCAGGGACACAGCTGTAGGACATGCAGCCATCGAGCAGCTAGTTAAACTAGTTGCAACCTCATGCTATAGGTGTTTGCTGATGCTTTTCAGTTATTTCTCTGCACTTTATTCCACAGTTACATCAAAACCTAGTAAACTATGCTATAAACAACTGGGAGCAAAAATTATGAGATAATATCATAAAGCTCAAACCTAAGTGTTAAAAATAAATGTAATACTTTTTCACCAAGCTTCTATTAATCTATACAATTACAATGTGTATCTTGAAAGATAAATTCATATTGCTATTCAAAAATCGAGTAAAATTCAATTATATAGTTTATCAGCATGAATCTTACAAGTGTGTAAGTTGAAATGGAGCACTGTACTGCAACATTAAAAGCCAACTACCCACAACCCAAAAAAACGTCAGAAAGAGATGTACCTTTGCATACATGGTAGGAAAAAACTTTTTATTCTATGATTGTTGTTTTATAGGAGGACACTTATGTTTCAAAACCACATGTAATTGAAACAACAGCAAAGCACATATGCAGCAAAAGCAATTTAAATATTGCGTTTCTGTTAACATAATCTACAAAGGGGCCGAGACACAGTTATGTGGTATTTGGCTTTCCCCCATCCAAGCAACCCCCAGCTGTATGCAACACTAACTCCAGTAAGGAAATTGGACCCCAGAAGTTCCCACTGTCCAATTAGAAGCAAGAGATCTGCTGATCCTCAGTCAGAGTTGGGAAAGTCATCTTCACCTTTTCCCATGAAAGGTTCGAGGTTCAGCCACTGGTTTGTGTACCTGAGTCATACTTTGCCTTTATCAAAAGAACCAACAGAGCAGCAATAAAAAGTAAACTGTATTTTGTTGTCTTATGTTGATTGAGAAAACAGACTCTGTCCTTTGTATCTTAGATAATGAAAGACACCGAGGGGTAGAAAAAAAATAAAATCATCAACCTCCAAGAAAATATCCTTTTCTTTCTTTCAATTTAAAATCTAAAATTCCTTTTGTTGAATACAAAGCTGTCAAATTTGATTTTCAAAAGCATCTTCATCTTTAGTGGACTTCTTTTCTGTTTTTAAAAGGTAACCGCTAGTGTCAAAACACAAGTTTTTTCGGCACTTCCCATGAGAATTCATTTCTTCCAAAGTGACCATAACATGCAGTCTTCTGATAAATGGGCTTTTTTAGGTCCAAATCCCTGTATGCATAATAAAAAGAAAATAAAATTAGTCATATTAAAGATACTTCATAATAACTACCATCAAAATCCTGATACTGATATCCATTTCATGCTCTTCATCAAGGAAGAATATTCTGGAAGTGCAAGTACACCAGTGAAAATAAATGTCCAGTGGAGCTCCATAGAAGCGATAACAAAACTTAAATGTTAAGTACTTTAGAATTACAGGAACAGTCCTTATTATTGATAATTGCTAATTTGAGAGCAAACGAGGAAATAACCTTCAGTTCCTTCTGTAAAACAAAAGTTCCCCCTCCAACAAAGTAACTTAAAATTCTTGGAATACAAAAGAGTTATTTATTTGAATTCCACACACTATATAAGGCCAAATGCTGAAAGTATATGCTTCCTATGAAACCTGCACAGTACATCTGTTATCTTAAAAGATACAGGGTGCAGTAGTAGATTCGTAAAAGCTATCAGCTGTGAAGACTGACAGAATGAGAGAAAGTCTTTTTTTGTACTGCATGGAGCAAAACAGGCTGACTTTTACATATAAGTTGTGGAAGAAATAGTTTCTAGGATGTCATCACCAAGATACTTTGCTTTTTATGTTTCTATACCTGACAATGACTCCAGGCCGCAGATCAAAGTTTTTGTGCACAATGTCCAGCAGCTCTTTCTCTGTTTTTTGGGAAGTTCCATAAGTGAACAGCGAAATAGACAGTGGATGAGCTACCCCAATGGCATAAGAAACCTATGGCAAAACAGACACCGTAGTTAGCAAATAAACACGACACCTCAGTGGGCAACAGAAGAAAACATTAGTTCATGAACTATCCTATGAAAACTTCAGACTCTCCTCCACATCCCATATCATGCAATCTGTATTGGTAAGAAAAAAAAAAAAAAA
>VXBZ01006138.1:358175-375289 GCA_013399135.1 Heliornis fulica
CTTTGAAAATGCTGAGGTCCCTGGATAGCTTTCTTCCCCAAAATCTAGTCACCCTATGCTAATTTCCGTGACAGTAAGTGTCACAGGGCTGAGAGCTCAATAGGTGTCCAGAAAGACAGCTAATAAAATGAAGACTAAACAAAAAGTTCCAGCTTCAATAATCTGATAGGTTATTAGTGATATTAAAGCAGTCTTGAAGCAAGTATATCAGGGTCTTCCTTCCTTCAACCCCAAGCCATCACCTAGGCTGCTTCTACTGCAGGGTCTTGTACATGTGTATTCAAGATCAAGCTGAAAAGAAAAAACCCTTTTTGAGAAAAGCATCATTCCCAGCAAGCCATACCTGAACAAGAACACGGCGACAGAGCCCAGCTTTCACGAGAGACTTGGCCACCCAACGGGCTGCGTATGCAGCTGATCGGTCCACCTTTGTGTAGTCTTTTCCTGAAAAGGCACCACCGCCATGGGCTCCCCAGCCACCGTAAGTATCTACGATGATCTTCCGACCAGTAACACCAGCATCACCCTGAATCAGGAAAATGATTTCTCCATTTTACAATCCATTTCATTAGAAGTCTCAAGCAAGGCTACACATCCTCCAGAGGACTACAACAAAGTTTAAGTTCACCACATGTGGATTGCTGTAGGGTAGCTGAAGGAATGAACTTGTCTCACCAAGCTACAATAGTCACTCTAAGTGTTTAAAGCCAGATACATAAGCCAAGCCAATCACAAATTGTGTTTGGTGATCAAGCAAACAGGTTTACACCCAGATAGCTAAAGCATGCACTGCCTGTTTCATAAGTAAATATGCCAGACATTATGGGAACTTCAGTTTGGAAGTATATCTGCCACATCCAAACTGAACACAGAATATTTATTGTTAACAAACTATGTGCCATGTAGAGATCATTCAGAGATCTTACACTGTTAAATAAATAAATTAGGCTTTCATATCTTTTTCACATTTTTATATCTTTAGTCAAAACCTGAAGCTGTGTGAATATTAAGTAGTAGATATCTTTTTTGTGTTTACCATCAAAAGGTTTGTCAGGGCTAACTTATACATCATTACATGGAGGCTGGCACCCAAGACTTCCAGTGCAGTATCCTTACAGAGACTGACAAAATACATGTTGAAAAACACATTGCCAACAACCAAATATTTATAGTTTAAACTATACAACAGGTATGTTGTATACAGTAGGCAGGTATAGGTAACTGAGAAAGATCAATTACTTCTTCTAAGAACAGATAATTGCAGATTAATATTCTAAAATATTAAATTAAGAAGTGCAGATATCCTTGTTGCTGCCTATACAGCTCCTCCTACTTGTGATTGCACCTCACAAGTAGTGGACATTTTCATTTGGTGTCACTTAGCTGATCAGTACCCGACCGATTGACATCACCTCACTCCTAGCCAATTTATTAAATGCTTAAACTTTCTGGTGCAAATGGAAAACGTGGTCAAATTTGAAATTTAGTCTCTATTTGTACTGGGAGATTTAAAATTCTTTATCTACAGAATATCATGTCAGTTAAATGCAATTTCTGGAATGTTTGCACGGCAAACACAAGCAGAGAGTCAAAGTTTTTCTTACAAAGACTGTGCATATACACAGAACAAAACCTTTGGCACTGTTTGTTCCATTCTGCTAAGAAAGCAGCGAGATGTAAATCTGAATTGCAGCTTGCTGAGCTTGTCTAAAGGAGCCTGTCCTCCTGAGGTTCTGCTTGACTCAAACCTCGATTTCTGACGGCACAGACAATTACAGTGAGAAAACCTTCTGTCATCATGACCTGACTGCAGAGCTGCATGAGAGGAAGAGAAATAGCCAATTGCAAGGAAAACCACCCAAACCACCACACAGCAAATCAACCCACCAGCCCTTGTTTTAAAGGTGCTGAGAGTGCAGAAACACAACATAAGGCATGTGGAAGTCACTTCTGTGGTGACATGTCATGTATGTGCTCACAGTACCAGCAGGTGTAGCTGTTGGGAAAACAGCAATAGCAAAATTACTGATTTTGCCATAGCCATAATTCAAAGTGAAAAATTCACAGTGAAAATCCCAAGTGAAATACATGTGTCTTCCTTAAATCAACTGAGCTGAAGACAGCCTTCTACACCTACCATTGTTAAAAATAAAACTGAGTAATAGTCTCATGAAAAAGTAAACTGAAAGTTCAAGGCACAAAAGACAAGGAAAGAAATAGTTACTTTCTGGTTGGCTCAATGCTATAGTAAATTGCACAAGTGATGATAGCAGTTGTAAGGCCATGGACACACAGGAAGATTGATCCATACTAAGTAAACTGATCCCAGATTTAAAAAGCTGCAAACATACCCTGCAACGTGCATGTGTTTGTATGTGCAAATATAAGCAAGAGTAGGTATCCCTGCCTGGCTTCACAAATGTAGTAAGATTATATTTTTAAATGGGTGCAGTTCAGTGCACACCTGGAAGTTTTCACATATAGCTTCCTTTTTGTACCTTGCTGTGATCGCTGCACTGGTTTGTTTGCTTCAAGTTTTACCTCTCCATTTGTCTTTAGTCTAAGTTGTCTGATACACCACTTCACCGTGACACAACCAATTCAACTACACAAAAAATAATTATTTTTGTGTACTCAAAATGATTTATCTCAACACCGTCCTGCCTTGTAAAACAGCCACAGCACCTTAGAAATAATTCTGGCAAATTCCAGTAAAGGAATGAATGTGGACACAAAAGAAAGGAAAATGTCTACTTGGGTTTCTTGTAGAATTGGAACCAATTTGAGGAAGGAGCTTTGAAGTTTTGCTGTGATAGTTCTGAATGGAACTGAAGACATGCCAAAGAGCTGAGTATTTCTTTTAAGACAAAGAGAGGCTGACAAAAGCACCAAAATAACACCACACAAACCTGAGGGCCTCCAATAACGAAACGTCCACTTGGTTGAAGGTGATAAACAGTTTTCTCATCCAAATATTTTGCAGGGACAACAACTTGGATCACACGCTCCTTTAGGGTTCTGCGCATATTCTCCAGTGAAATGGTTTCATCATGCTGCACGGATATCACAATCGTGTGAACACGCACTGGGATGACTGCTCCATTCTCCTGGATATACTGAACTGTGACCTGAATAGAACAGGAAGAAAGAGGAAGCAAAAAAGAAATAAATTGAAGTTGCTTTGAAACATATTACAACGCTACATCAAACATCATGCTATACTATATTCCAAGAGCAAAACTGTAGCAAAATGTCAGCGCTGACATGATAATGTTCACACCTCACATTGTTGCCAAGGTATGAGAAATGAAGTCTATTGTCTCATTCAACGTTTTTGCTCTGATGAAAAAAAAAATAAAATAAAATTCAATATGGACAATGATTCTCTGAAGTTGTCCAAAACTGTGTCTTTTGCTTGAGATTTCCAACAAAATTCCCAAGTCTCAGAACTTTATGTCCTCAGTACATCTTCGAAAAAGTCATCCCAGCCCACAAATATAACCTTTGAATCTCCTGTCAGCTTTTCAACAAGGACAGAACACTTAGTTCCAAAGGGTTAAATGTTTCTTCACAGGTTAAGTGCTGCTCTCACTCTGATACAGGTTAACCATTTCCCAAATCAAGGAGATAGTAGCATAAGCAATGGAAATGCTTTATCTGCTACTTGTAGGTTATGTGCTTGTTACTTGTAGGTTATCCTGATACTCTGAATGCCATAAAATGCTATCTTTAAAAAATTTTAGGATTTCTGGAAAGAATAAGTGTTAGCTTTCAACCCTCTGGATTATCCATATCAGTACTTACCTGTGTCTTAGAGTCAGGCCTCAGCCAAGGAAGTTCTCCGTTACGCCTCAGCTCTGCTAACCTGGCATTCAGTTTATGAGCTAGAATAATTGTTAGAGGCATACATTCTTCTGTCTCATCTGTTGCATAACCAAACATCAAACCCTACAGGAGGAGAAGACATACCTCAGTCAATGTTAAAAGCACCACAACCAAAGGCAACAGGATTTCATCTGAAGCAAAGACTAAACAGTTCCCTTGCACTTACTTTCTTCTGTTTTGCATTACAGTGCAAGAGGCCTATTTTCAGATCAGGCTCTAACATGTTACACTGTAATGAGAAACAAACCACATTGCTAGAAATTTTCACCGAAAGCCTAAATAATATATAGTGAGCTGGAAACCTGGACAAAAATCTAAGTATTTCTGTGAAAAAGTCAGATTCTTTTACAGAAAAATAAATTAAAAAATCTGCTGGGGAAGAACAATTTCAGGACTATTCTGTCATAGGAAGAGTGTTATCATTAGCCTGGGAACGTTATGGAGGCTTTTACAGACACTTATACTGCAGTTTGCTCTGAAATGTCAGTGGAATGGGGTGTGAATATGCCTTGAAGGACATCCCATTCAACAGTTTGAATCTGAGGCAGGTTGAATGGTATATCCTTACTGCCACACACTTTCAGTCACAGCTTCTACTGCCAGTTAGTCGTGTTCCCTGCATCAGATTATGGCTTGCTAAACAGATATAGCATTTTCTTTCTCCTTTTCTAGTGTATGTTGGGATAAAAAAAATAGAAGACAGGTATTTTGATAAAATGGGAAGGGAGGCCAAAGTGTCTAAGAAAGTCAGTTTTCTTTTAATCTGATATAGTACCATGTCCCCATGACAGCATAAAACCATTCTAATATAGCCCTCAAGAGTTTTTTAATCAACATTAGCTTGGCTCCTGGACTCTGATACCTCCACATATGGTTCTTAACAGCATTGTTATAAACTAGACATTGCTACTAATGATAACTACTGTAAATGTTAAATGCATACTGGTATGAGTCACATTGTGGAGGTTTTTATGTTAGCATCTTTCTCTTGGGAACACAGCATAATTATCTACATGTGTTATTTAGCTAATAGAAATGCAGCTTGGACAGCCTTAATTATGTGGAACACCTATTACAACACCTGCCTCTGGGAAATAAACGAGAATTAAAAGTACTCTAGTGTATTTGCCTTCATTGTACTAATGCTGAAGACAGTTGAAACATTGCCTAATTTTTTTGCTGTGTAAATCTCAAGAGCTGTGTGAAAGTGAAAATCCTTTGTTTATTCCATCTTACAAGACAAGTCTGGCTGCAAGATGAATGGTCTAATAAATCTAAAGCTACTCATGAAAAATATGAAATAAATAAGAAAAAAACCTCTGCTGAGATCTAAGAGACACACCTTCAGCTACTACAAACTACCAGAGCTCTCCTGACTTGCATGAAGTACTATTAGAAACAATGGGCAAAAGCATGCCCTCAAAGAACTTCCAACTGTTTTAATTAAAAAAAATACAATTTTTTTCCTAGGGTAGCCCAAGTGTGGAAATTTTCACATGGGATTTGATTCAGAAAATAGGGCAATAAATGAGTTATTTTTTTTCCATTTAAACAGCTTTGATGGTTTAGATGTGATGTTATGTCTACCTGATCTCCAGCACCAACGTCCTCTTCATCCCTGTGCAGATGAACACCTTGGGCAATATCAGGTGACTGCTGTTCCAGTGCCACCAAAACATTGCAAGTCTTGTAGTCAAAGCCTGTTCAGGGAAAAAAAAAAAAAAAAGCAGCTGTGCATTAGCTTTTTCTGTCTCAGGTAAGGAAATTAACATGGAACCATATGACAAAGTTTTCCTTCTGAAGGATACCACAATTCAGAACAGAAATCTAACTGCTATTTTCAGGGTTGGTTTTTTTTGACAATGCAACACTTAAAATCTCTATCTGGGAGAGTGTAGGGTGTAAAGGTTTGCCTTTTTTGCTTATTATTGCTTGTTTTCTTTTACATCAGCACACTTCACCAGGTTGCTGTTAACTGCAGAAAACTAGTTAAAATACATAATGAGCCTTTCTCTAGTAAATATTATTAAATATTATTAAAAACCTCTAAATAAATTCCTAGGAACTGATGCTTTCAACAACAGAAGGCTCTGCTCTCTGATACGTTATTTTTAAGACATATAAAGCAGTGTCTGTACCTAAATCTCTTGTAAGAGTGACAGAAAAAATAGATCCATGTCTCACACCAAATCTGAAAGTGGAAATTAACTTTACGTTACTTTCCAAGACCAAAAGGAAGGTTTTTAAGTGAAATTGAGACTTACAGAAGATTGTGGCAAATTTTTCCACCTATTCCTAGGTGTATTATTAGCAACTTGTTTCTCTCCAAATCCAACCTTTCCTAGAACTGTAGCTACTGGCAGCTGATGATCAAATATATGTTCGGCCACTACTATATACATATCCATATGCATATGATCTGCTCGAAGAATGTTCTTCACTCTCTTAAGTATGCTATGTAGAGAAGAAAATTATATTTTTGTGTGCAAATGTTTTGGCTTTTTGTTTTACTTCTGCATACAAATTGGTTTTATTGGGTCACTGCATCTCCCCTTACCATTTTTGACAGTTAGGATAAAAATGAGATTTATGGCCTACTAGATTTCCCAGCATTTTCTTAAAGCACTGCTGTTATGAGATGGGGAGGTAGCTGCAGATGTGCTGCTATAACATTCTCCCACCACAGTCACCCTGTAAATTATACAGCATTTAAAAAGGACTGCAGGAAACTACCTTATTTAACCAAAGGTTTTAAAACATACACTTCACTGTAATGGTATTCCTGGAATATCTGTAATGTATAAAGCGAAAGCAAAATGTGTCTGGTATCTAAAGCACTTTGTCTTTTTTTATCATTTGTACACTACACAAACTGGATTTGGACTGCACACCCTTCAGAGTAGTCAGAGCTGTTTAGAGCTAAGAGAGCCCTTTGCACAGCCAGAGCCTTACACCTGGGAATTCCAGATGCTACCACGGTGCAGATATATAATGGCATAACAAAATTAACTAGGTTTCTTCTTCCCTCTTTTACACCAAGAAACATCAATCTGCTTGCCAAATGAATAACCAAGATTCGAGTTCTTGCAGGTTTGGAGGAGTGGTAAATTCTGTGCCTCAAGCTGCAGTTCACTATTCCAGTGTAATACCATAGTTGAAAGTATATTCTTCCTACTAACACGGTGTTTTTCTACTTACTGGGGTAAAGCCAGAAAGGGAACCGCGTAGCACCATGTAAGCAGCTTTCACACAGGATATTCAGTTTTTATCAGGGTCACTAAAGCCCCTATATCAAAGTGGTGACAGACCTGTTTTGCAGTTGCCTATTGCTTGCTCTTCAAGGATTTCATGAGTTTTTCCACCAACCTTTAGCTGAATCATCATAGCCAATATGTCTAATTGCATCTCGGACAACTCGTTGATAATCCACAATTGCATGAGATGTGATCTCTCCACAAAGCAATACCATTCCTGTCTTACATACTGTCTCTGAAAAGTGATAAAAAACAGCAGAATAACACACTCCACTAAGACAAATAACTGTGTGATGGTGATTGAGAGATCTACTGGGTATTCACGGTGTAAGTCCTCTCTATCCATATTTTCAGCATTGTTAGCTTCTTCTACAATGAGTTCTTTTCATATTCATCATATATCTGAAAGTAAGGAAATGATTAATACATCAAATTTACAAATGGGTAAGTCAAAACATTGAGCATGATCCAGTGATATGCCCAGATCTTAGGGAACTATAAAATTAAGATGTGATTTCTAAATCCCCTAAGACAATCTAAGACCCATACAGAGGCTAAATAAAAATAATTCATGGGCAACTATTTTGCAAATATGCCTCCAGTTCCATGATGAAGAGTGTGATGATGAGGTCTGGTTACATTGTACATAAACTGGAGTGATCTCTTGAGAGTTGATACTACAACTCTTTCTGAAGAGCTTTCAAAAACCAAGCAGTTATGGGGACTTGGACTGAAAATTTATTGTTTTATTAAATATACTAAAGTAATTTTCTTTTCATCTTCTCTTTTAGACTGTAATTCTTCTGCTGGGGTTGGCATTTTGTTTTGATTTGGGGGGGGGAGTTGAGAGTAAAAGTAGTTAGCAAATGATAACATCAAGCTCTGGAAACATCATTAAAAAAAAAAAAAAAAAGAACCATGACTGGGTGATAACTTCAAGAACAGCAGCCAACAACTTACCACAAGCAACTTTGGCATTTGGGTCCTGTTTGAGGTGGGCATCTAGTACAGCATCGCTGATCTGATCACAGATTTTATCTGCAAGACATTGAAGCTGTGATTCAAACCCATAGAACTCAATGCAAAACTGGGAGAGCTTGCATCACTTTTTCAGCAAGAGATTCTTTTATTGTGTTTTACCAGGGTATTTAAGATAGGTAAACAGAAAGACATATGAAACATCCTGTGAGCAAAGTCATAGATAGAATGGGGAACTTACTTACTGGTGTAGACTAATACTGACTAAAACGTCACCTGTAGTTATCTGCATTTAAGTGTGAAACAAGTAAGTTATGCAGAGAATTACCTGAGAGGCCAAGAGGCTTTCCTCCCAGCCCCCTCCCTCACTATCACCACAAACTAACACAGTATGCACTCCACATCAGTAGTATCCTAACAAGATGATACTCCACCATCAAATTCCAGCTCCCCAACAGAAAGTTAGAATGGACCTGACCAATGCTGCTGGTAAAGTCTAAGAAAGTGTCTAGATTAATGCAGATAACGTACACAACAGAGTCAAGGGCCCACTGCAGATTTTGCTTCTCCTCACCACTTCCTACCATCCTGCAATGTCATCTCCTGATAATCCCTACAACACACGTGAGACAGAGGAATGAGTAGTGCACACAGAAGCAAGAAAGGGTTACCAACTGAAGTTTCCCTGAGGTAAATCATGAGTACATCTTCAGTAGCATACAAAATACAAAAGCTTCAGCTCAGGCTAATCATAATAATCTTTCCTGGTTTTCTTTCTTTCCTTAACTTTTTAGTGAATAATGAATCTTAATAAAATAATATAGCTAATCTATTGAAGACAAAAGGGCAGCACCCATAGCAATGCCTTCCATGTGAAAATGGTATATTTTAAATTTATTGTTCTTTTAAAAGTCTAGTATTGCATACTATGCTTAGATATTGCCATAATATGCTGTGTGGCAAAATAAATTAATCTACTGCTTCTCCATTTGCAATACAATCTGTTGGAAAGCAATGTTTTGTAAGAGTATGTCATTAGAGACTCTTAATACATTTAACCTCAAGCCAAAATAAAGTCTAATTTATTTATTTTCATGAGGTGTACACTTAACTAAAAGGGACAAGTCAGACCAGAGAACTAAAGTGATTCTGACACTTATTGCCTGTATTAAACACTTCAGCACAAAAAGAACAAACACAAAAGACAATTAACAAGTATAGGCTGCATTGGAACTTTTCAGCCTTGCAGGAACTGTACATGGATTACTACATTTGGGACAATTATTACCAAACAGGAATCAGACACTGTTCTTGCAATTTAGTTAGAACTCCAAATGAGCTTTGTTTATCAAGACTGGGGACAAAGGTGGCAAGAGTGATTAAACTGTATCTCTGTTGGGATACACACATCCCCACCCCACCCTCTCCACCCCCAAAAAAACCCCAGCTAATTTATGCTTCAGGGATTCAGTCAAGCTCAATCTAGTTTTGAAAGGCAACCTACCAGAAGAAATCCTTATAGGCATTGGTATCACAATCTGTAAGAATCTAAAAATTATATCCTGAGAGAATAGCTTTTGTCTGATAGACAGTAGCATTACTACAATTGATTGCTTAAAATTCGAGAGATACAGATAAAGATTCAAAAAGGAAAACCTTGAAAGGGTGAAAGCCATTGAAACCACTCATCTAGAGGTATGCAGGATTCTTTGTTCCTTCGAATCTCTGGATGAAGATTGGATAGCATTTCAAAGGGTATAAATGAAATTCAACCACCATTTATTAGCATGTTTGAAGAATTATGGTACAAAATATTACTTGTGTATGAAAGTCATACCAGACTATATATCAAGGCTTCCTTCTTTAAAATCTACATGAGAAATTATTCAATGAAAATTATAAACTAGAATAATTTAATCTACTATGTTGATAGCATACTTTTAGATTAAAATAGACTGAGATAAATCAGCTTGACAACTCATGTCTCATCTGTTGGTGCAACAATGCACAGTTCTAGTGCAACTAGATTTAAATCCTGATACAAAAATATTTATCAAGACTGGAAAGAGGAATCCAGCTGTTTGATTGGCTGATTAAGGCATTAAGTTAAAGGCATGTCTACTAGTAAAGTCTGTGGTGTAAAATATTTTAGCAATGCTTAGCAGACTTTAGGTACCCATCATTCTGCTATTTAAATTTTGCACCCCAACCATCACCTTTTTCTTATGCTAGCTGGTAAATGTGACACAGTATGTTTGTCCATTGTTCCTTTCTTCTTCTTTCTTTTTTTTTTTTTTTTGAAACAGCATAATGGACCACTTCCCATGAGGTATTATAATCTATAAAACTAAACCATGTAGTAGGTAATAATTCTGTTCATCTAGTGAACTACTATCTATAGGATAAATATTGCAAAAGGATGTCTAGGCTGTGGTTTTCTTGACTGAGCAGAAAAGTATCAGATAACCATTAACTCTTTTAATGAAATCTAATCATCCCATAGACCCAGGCTTATGTCAGAAATGCCAATTAGCCATAAAGCAGCTCTTGCCAACCACAAAAGGAATGCCCAGTTGTCAAATTATGAAGTAAAGGAGGCATTCAACAACAGAAGCAGTCTCCAATAATTAGAAGGAACTTCACAGTTGGACTTGATCTTGTTGCTTGAATCTAGACTATGTAAGAGCCTAACACAAGCTGTGACATCTGCAAGTTCTCAGTACCTCTGCAAGAATTCAATTTCATGGAATCACCATAAACACACACAAACATAATCTATAAACAACTGAAAATTTAATTCAAATAAGTTCCACTTTTAAAGCACAAGAAACAGGTAAAACCACAATTCTGGCTTTGAAGGAAATATAAAAACACTTTAAAATGTAACATTGATTTTCTTAAAACTCTGTGCTCATCAAAATAAAGTTTGGTATTTTTAATTATGTTATTTATATAAAGAGGAAAAAAAGCCACCCTAGAATGTGAAATCATACATCCAAAGCAATTCCCCTTTTTCTGGTAAAAAATTAAAACAGTCAAGAAATGCAGATATGTATTACGAATCCTTTACCAAAAATAAAGTTTCACATATAAAAGTTTCATTAGGAAGGCTTGAAATATCTGATTGTGCTCTTTTACACATTTCCTATTTAAACACTCTCGTGGAGTGCCAATTGATAACTGCAGTGATACTTCAGTATTAACACTACACTGTTTAAGCATCTTGTACTCTGTTCTCTTTGTTCAATACACAGTTGACTAAAGTACTATGTATATTGTTAAGTGTACATAATGTTAGATATTGTTAAGTAGATATGATGTTACATGGAATGATCTACATTTTGTGTTTGGGGTATTTTTTTCTGTGAATATCCAAAAGATACACATATTACTTTTAATATAGTTGAAAATTGGAGGGTGTTTTTAGCACGTATTTTCTCTATATTTTTAAGAAGATTCCTTGATGTTTACTGAAAAGTTGAATGCCATTGTTTGCAGGCAATTCCAGTTGAAGTCACCGCAGATAGTGGAAGAAATTAATTTTAAGTGGTTTGGCACCTGTTAAGACATTGTTGGTCAGAGAAACACACAATGCCTTTCAACGCACAGTGAAACCATTGTGCAGCACTGACATTACTGAACAAAGTCGAATGGAGCAATGACAAAAAGCAACTATAAAAAATATCTCTTTCCCATGTTGTTAGCTAGAGTAAATCATAAATGGTAGAATGATTGTTATATTGAATTATTATATTGAAATGAAGTCACTTGCTAAGTCTCCAGAGACTTTGCTATTTACCCCACCAAATTCCAAGATTGAAGACCCGGAAGGAAGTCCCTGATTCTACACCCAAGTGATTTTAAATAATTGTGACTGAGAAGATGGGACAAACAGAGCCTTCTGTAGAGTCTTTTGGGAACATGGGTAATGCCTGCACATTAATTATTGCCAGCTATTACTTGCTTCCATGGAATTTGGGGTTCTTAGTGACACACAACTCTTAGGCATTCCACATATATGCATGTCTCTGTATTTCCAAATAAATAAGCATTAAATTTGTTCTGCTTTGTTTAAGAAGGTCTCCATTAAAGTATTTAGTCCTTAGCTATTGTAATCAAACCAATTCAAATTCCCACCAAAGATCTGGTTCAGGATCTTTACTTCACGTAATGTCCTCTAGCAAAATTATACTCTCACATACAGAAGAGAAATAATCAAGCACACACAAATTATCCATTAGTTATCAAAGGAACTCAAAACTCCAAATAAAATTCTAGTGCTACTGACAATGTCGGAAGCTCAACTACAGCCTCAGACACCAGGGCCTATTTTAAAAGGTAGCCTAGATTTTCCTGGGCGATAAAAACCCAATGGCATATCTACACCCTTTGCATAAAACTACAGACAGGGAAAAGGGGGGTTGAACAGGATGTGAGGGTGTTTAATTTACTGTCAGAAACTAGAACTATCAGAGAGACAATGAAAACCTACTGCTGGGCTGAGTTCAGGATCAAGAATTTGCAGGACCACCCAGAGTTACTTACTGTCAACCTGTCCTCCCTTGATCTGGAAAATCTGAATCTTCCCTTTGTCAGAGGCGTTTGGGTTTTCAGGACCCTACAGAAAGACTCAGGCTGTTTAAGAAAGTATAAGTGTCACAGTCTTGAAAATGTCAGAAATTTCAGTTTTCCATTCCATCTACAATATGCCTCTCAGGTTGCCGCTTTGCATCTCACGGTACCCAAACGTGTCGCAACCTCTGCCAGATGAGAGGCTGTATAACAAGTGGCAGCATTGTTTCTCAAAGGCCTACTGAGTATTTCAGCATGGGAGAAAAACAACCCTCATGGGGCTTAAAAGAGTGCCTACTGAGAGCCAATAGGGTTTCTCAAAAGAGAGGAGTGTGAATAAGAACTAAAAAAAAGCCAAATTCTAAAGCAAGATAAAAAGATTATTGATAAAGGAAGGAACCCAAGGGACAAAGCTAAGCCTGAGGACACAGTTGAACCTTTCTGTTTTGAGACTTACCTATTATTGCCCCAGGTAGATTAAAAATAATTATTACAGTAGCATAAATTGTGACCTGTCATGTTTGGAAATACCATCATGAATTTAAAATTACCATATTGTATAATGTTATTTTTCCTATGGAACTACATTGCGCTACAGACGCTAGATGTAATTATATACAAATTTGAGACCTATGTCCTAAGGACCAAATGTGGTTGTCATTTTCTGGTTATGTTACATCAGAAAGTACCCCAACTGGCTTAACCTGATGTAGCTACCTTGACACTGAGATATGTACTCAATTGCATCAGCCATGGATTTGATCTGCAGTAATATGTCAATGTTATGGAAGAGCATCTGAATTATAGACATAAAATTCTCACAGCTGACCATTTTACTCTCTGCTATGTCATTCCACCATTTATGATTTACTCAAGTAACATGAGTACAACCCTGAAAAAAACTCACTATGGCAAAAGGCATGAGACACCAAATCAGCTTCTAAAATACACACACTTTTCAGGACATCAAACAGTCTATTGTCCCCTGGCCTTGTTTGGGGGAACACTTGCTGTTGACATAAGGTACATGTTTATGGCAGATGAGCATTTGGTTTTGATGAAATTGAACTAAGCTCTGCTGACCATACGTAAAGTTTAGCAAATAACTGTCCAGTATTTGCTTAAGCAATTCCATATATTGCATCAGATGACGGAACAGGGGGGGAAAATAAATACATCAGCCATGCACAGCTGCTAGGACCACTGATATTTAAAGGTTTTAAAATAGTTTGCTTAGAGATACTCCTGACATGGGTGACAGTTTTAGAGCATAGCACATATGCAGGGCAGTTTCACAGGACCCATAAAGACATTCAAGCTATGCATTCTTATCCATATATGAAACTTGAGTCTACCAGAGATATAGTAGTGTATTCACAGTGATACTGAAAGAAAATCAGATGGAGAGGAAGCAGCAGCAACAATAAACCTTGCTGCCCTCCCCAATACAGCGCACGCCCTGCAAAAGCATGTAAACCCTAGCTATAGTGGCTCTATAGTCTATACGGACAAGGTTCAATAAAATAAAGAGCATCCTGCTACAAATAACTTCTACAACAACATTAATAGCAGATGAATAATTCTTCAGGCTTCAGAAACATTTCAAATGAAAGTATAGTTCTTTTTACACATTTGCCAGAGCAGGTTTCTTACCTGGATGTCCTTCTCCCACCGACTCCGATGTGAACATGAAAGCCCCTTCATCATCCAGCGTGTAGTCACATAAACCATCCACTGGTCCATTCATGATTGTGATGCTTTTCCTGATGGATTATTATAAGTGGTTGTTGAAGAGTTCTACCTTTAGTACCTTCTCTTAAAGAAGAAGGTTCTTTATGAGCAGGACTATTGCTGTCTTCACTCAGTACCTCTTACACTAACTTGTATTTCAGCATGTGAAATCAGCATGTGCTTGCATCTGCGTACACATACAGAGCATGCATGTGCCTGAAGTCTGTATCCCTACCTAGCCTGGTCTGTCAGTCCCTGAGCTGCTCCTATATATGGAAAAGTGAAAGTGCCTAGATAATCATGTGAGGAAAATGGAAGAGCCCATTTCTTGGCAGGGGAGTTAGTTAACTTTAGGATATTTCACTAATTAACTCGGTTCTTGGAAACATTATGGATTCAACCCATGCAAGAATGGTTATCTTAACAACTCAACTGAGCACAAAGTAACACAGGAGTATTGATGACAGTTCCAATCAGCTGTTACTTATGTTTGTGTCTCCCCTAATTCTGGGACCTATGATGTGCCTCAAACTCTGTGTTGTGGTTTTACCGGGATAGAAAAAACCACATCTGTCAATGCATGTCTTTTATAACAAGCATCTGCAAGAAGTTTGCTCTGCATCATATAACTGTATTCTACTTTTTCATCTGCTGAAAAGCAGAGTTCTCTCCTGAACATTTTTTTCATTCATTCTTCATGCATATTTGAGACACGAAACATCAGATAAGATCTAGAATGAATGCTTCTTATTTATGCAGACCTCTCACTTCAGCATTTACTTTGATTTTTCTCTGACCTCTCTTCAGATCCCAGCTAATTTTTTTTTTATCACATTCTTGTATTCCATAACCCTTAGTAATATTGTAATTGCCACATCTGAGTACACAGTGTTCAGTTCTACAGAAATTTTCTTCTAGAGAGATGGCTCATGTTTGGAATATGCAGATGGTATGACAGGTATGAAGACAGGTGGCATTTTGAGGGTATACATGTCTTTAAGTTAGTATCCCAAAACAAGTAAACACACCCATGGGGGAGATGTAGAAAATCCCCACCGCTTCTGCACCATTATAAAAAGGTGTAATTATTCTCAATTCCTTTACAGAAACCATTCTGGTCTCAATCTCAGACCAAATCACCACTCTTACCAAAATAATTTTCCCTTTGCTTCGATGAACACTGAATCATACCCTCATAAATCATTTCAAGCATACGCGATACTTGGAAAGACTAACACACTGCTTGTTCCACAGCCCTTGCAATTCTGACATCAATGAAATCCTTATCACTCTTCAGTTTAAAAACTGACTTAGTTTACCTCAAACCCTTGGTCAGTATTATTTTAAAAGTTCACTTTATATGGTCCCTTGTTTTCAAATTTCTGCATTGCTGTATATTTATGTAAAAACTCATTAAAATTTTCACTTTCTGCCTACATTCCTCAAAACAATAACCAATGCCTGTGAATGTTCACTAACATTCTGCAGTAGCAATGGCCCCTCTCTAGTTATCAACAGGGAATCATTAATTTCAAAAACATTGTCTTGCTTTTCTGTTGTACAGAATTCATGTCACAAAATTTAAAAAGTGCTGTTTGTGCTTGATGTAAAATTCATATGTCTGATTGATACATGTTATCAGGCATAGCTTTCGCTTCAGTATACTGTCATCACTCCACTCTAATGAAAATTCTATCCCAGCCTGAATAAATTACGCATTAACACCATGTAAAAAAAAAAAAACAACAGAATTTGTTAGAAAACAAATAGAAGACCAAAGAGCAAATAATTATATTAACCCTAGTTAATGGGTAACATTCAAAAATTATATTAACTTTTAAAGTAAAATAACTCCATGGATAAGCATTCATTCTTAAATGCAAACCTTTCTTTTCTCTATGGAAGAACATAAAGACACATTAAGAATGGATGAAACAAAACCTCTTTTTGTAAGCATAACCACTTTCATTCTAATTCTAAAAATACTCCATAGTACACATTAGCACAGAAGCAGAGAAAATTTAATATTGTCAGTCCGAGTTCCACTTTCCTGCTTCTTGCTTTTTCTTGGTTTTTGATGCCACTTAAGGACAAAAATTGTAGTTTGCGTATCAGCACTCTTGTGCAGATTAACACTTAAGCAGAACACAGAAACAGCCCTCTCTGATAATCCTCTTATCCCACATATAAATAAAAACAACACACAGGTTTTAAAGTGCTAAAGAGTACAACTAATTTGACATGCATGAGTAAGGAGTTTACTGGTCCACTGTTTATTTGGCTTTTACAGTTCCTCTGTTTGAACTGAAGTCTGGCCAGTTAAAATACATTGGTCCTTGAGACCTTTGGAGGGTCACCCTTCATTAAAATAACCTCTGTGGTAATAGTATTCTACAAATGCTGCACAACTGCCTTTCACATAACTTGTGTAAAACCTTCAGTTTGAACTGCTTCTAGTTGTGGTTTTACTACCAAGAGCAACACATTTGCTTTATGGCTATAAAGCATCTGAGCATGTTCTCTTCTAGGACATCTGGGACCAACTCTAAACCAGTGTAGGGTTAGGTAATGTTTAATTTGGTTTCCCTTCCCAGACAATTTGACTCGTTAAATATTTGTTTAAACGTAAGATAGGGCTCTACCATCATGTCTTTTTGGCACACATCTTCTGCCTATACTAAAAAAAAAAAAAAA
>VXBZ01006138.1:375297-394052 GCA_013399135.1 Heliornis fulica
AAAAAAAAAAGAAAAAAAAGAAAAAAGAAAATATAGTAAATAATGATTGATAAGAGCATTTTTCCCTATTCCATGCTATTGGTAATGACCCTTCAGTCAATGTAACTAACCTTTGTGGGACTGAGCTTTAAGAAAGTTAGTTTCTCTGCAAGGTTCTTTAGAATTTGTATATTGCCCATCACTGTATTAAGTACCTTGTGACTATATTCTATGACCTTCACCCAGAAGATACCTAAATGGCAAAATCCTCTCAATTAGTATGCTTGAGAAATTAGGCTTAAGACAGTAAAATCATGATGTAAAGATAACGCTGTCCTTTTTTACTGCTCTATTATTTATTCGTATCAAGAATAATGTCAATCCCACACTCAGAAATAACAATGTGAATCTTTCTATTAACCATTAAGTGTCTTCATATTTGGCACCACCCCATGGCTTTGCTACTGTTACTCATAGCAGTTCTGCAAAACTATCCCACTTCTAGTTCATATAACACTTAACAGCTGTAAGAAGGTATGGTTTTACTGCAGCCTTGAAAAAGTCCTGAAAATAGATTTAACTGAGAAAAGATTTTTATGAATGATTGCTATTAATGCTTCTGCTTCTCTAGAAAGATATGACTGATAAATGGTCTTGACCCTAGACCTCTCATGACATTCACATCAGATAGTTTTACTTGCTCACCTTCTCCTTTCCTACCCTTATTTGCTTTTCTCTTCTACTCATCCTCAATTATTTTGTCTTGCTTATACCCTTTTGGTTAAAAAACATTCCCCCCCCCCTTTTTTTAAAATTTCATTTCTTTTACCCATTCTTTTCCATCTCACTACCTTTGTCTACTAATGCCCCATTTATTTTATAAACTACTAAAGATGGGGCCTACATGGATGAATGGTATGTGTAGAGATGAGAAAATAAGTTTGAGCTAATAGTTTACAGATAAAACAATTCAATCACAACAGAAGGAGAAGGAATAAAGTAATTATCTTTCAGACCTAGTCATCCTCACATCATCAGCTACAGGAGAATCATGTTTTCACTGGAAGCAGTGTAAGTTTAGTCTCAGTCACTCCTCCTGTCTCACCACCATGGTAACTTTTAGGTAACTTCTTTTGAAGCAATCATACCAAGATATCTCTGAAAAACTTCTACCTGGTTAGAATCAGTCATAGAAAAACCATGCCTTAAGCTATGCAAGTTGTCTCATCACAACTTTACTTTTGAAAGGCCAATGACTTGATTTGTAGAGAGCACACACTGCACAGCAACTTAAAACTAGAATTCCATTTTCATTAAAGGACTCAAATACACTTAACTAATAATATACAAAAATACTTCATGTGTATGGATAACACTTAGGAAGCCATTTTCCTGAATACTTCTATTTTGTTCTCAACTATCATCAGCTAAGCAGCTAGCTTTAGTAAAATAAATTCTTAACAGGCTAACAGTTAAACTTTCTTACCTTTCTATTTTGCTCTCATTATACAAAATCATGCAAAGAATGTAATCCTAAATATGCCTATGGAAATAAAACAGTTTTCCGTGTGTTTACAAAACAAACTTTAATACTAGTTTTGTTTATGATATTTACTAGGAGTCATTCATATAATACAAAGTGTGTTTTCAAGAAAATACTGCACTTTTTTTCCTGCTGTTAATAAGTACTAAATTATGCAAAGCTCACAGGGATGTCTGGGTTTTGGGTTTTTTTGTTTGTTTATTTGTTGGTGAAAAAAACTGATTTATCCTGTACATTTTAGTTTGAGGGATATGAATGGTTTCTAAAAGAAATTAACATAAGGAGGATATGTTTAGCTGGGTTTATTTCTTTTTCATGAAGAATAACCAGCCTGGTTAGAGCACGAGTTTAAACATCAGGAACCCAATGCAGAACTCACACCTGCTTCAAAACTCTCACCTCTATCTATTATTATCTGAAAATGAGAGTGGCTCAAGGCCTCTTAGATGTGCAGGTGTAGAATTTCACTGGCCCATAAACATTCAGGGTAAAATAAATATTATGGGGCAGAAAAAACAGTTGTGATTGTAGAAGGGAAGGAGGTAGCACCTATTCTGAGATGGGAGTTTAATTGCCCAGCATTTGCTCTTTCATATCACCTTTCTCCTTCTCTGAAGCATGGGTTCTCCTGCAACCTCTGCACGCTCCCATAAGCAATTTGGCACTTTCATTCTTGAGTCAATACCAATTCCGCTCATACCAATTTCTTAGTGTGCATTCTATGTAACTTTTTCCACAGTTACTTCAGCTTCAGAGAGATCCTCTGCTGTGTTGCCCATCTGCATTCCTTTCCACTCCTTAAGAAGTCTTTCCAGGTTTTTCCACTACTAACATCAAAGAAAATAATTAATTTTGTTCTTCTCCTATGTGCTTGTTCTCTTTGCATCTGTTTGACCTCAAATTCTCTATTCTGACACACCACTGAATCATAGAAAGTTTGAGGCTGGATGAACCTTAGTACAACGCTCTACTCAAAGCAGGACCAAATTCAATGGGTTGATCATAGGATCAACCCATTGAATTTGGTCCTGCTTTGAGTCCCTGTCATGAAGCAACACGTGCCGGACCTTATATATCAAGTAGCAACTCCTGAGTTGCTCCTTAGGAAATAATTAAAGCTACTTTGGGGGCTATGTTCTGCTTTCATTTAAGTCAGTTGTGGACTTGGTGCTAATTTCCCTGGGAGCATTGTTTCCTCAGAACTGGGAGTGTAGGTAGAAATGAACACAATTTTCTGTTTATTCACTTAATAAAAGTCCTTGCTGTTTATTTCTCAACCCAGAGATCATTCCCTTAGGCTCTGTAAACTAAACACCTGTTTACAATCGGGCATTTTTAACAACTCAGACACCTTAGTTTCCTGCATAATAATGATTTTTTTTTTAAAAAAAAAAAGGTCTTCTAATCAGTCTTCATAAATTTGCATTGCCCTACCAGAAATGGTGGAAAAATAGCAAGATTTAAGGTTTACCGTACACCGATTGATTTTGATTGCTTCATTTCAACTGAATTAAACCCTACTGGTATATAATTAGTTCTGCCTGGCAGTTTTCCCTGTTTAAGCTAAACTCTAAAGAACGATGTGCAAGCATTTGTTTCTGTTACATCTTACATGAAGCCCTATTACAACAGAATCAGAAGTTCTCTGGTCCTCCGTGGCTGTTATACCAACTCTATTAAAGTAACCCATTTGTTGTTAAAATTATGTTTCAGACAGGACTAGAAAGCTTTAAATTAGAAATGGTCTCCCTTTCACACAGATGGCTTTCTTTTTTCCCCTGGATGTTCTTTCCAGGTGCTATGGTCAGTTGTTTGGCTAGGGAAAGATTGTCATCTGACATGTAACAAAGCACAACCCTTAATTTCAATTGCATGGGGTGTGACACCACAGTAGCTACACAGAGCCACAGTTCCTTTCTGGGTGAAGATCTAGGACTCCTTGCTGTTAGTGACAGGTCTGATCACCTGTCCAGGCTAAACCCCATTAGAGATATAGATATATATATCAAAAACCAATCTGGCTAGGGATCTTAAGCTGTCTTCCAGCATCTTGGGATCTGTACAATCTTCTGCTTTTGCATGCCTTTTGACATGATTAGTGTATATATGTAAACCATTAGGATTTTCTCAGTACCTTAAGAAATAGTCTGATGCATTTAAACAGCCATTACCCAAGCATTTTTGCTGCAGTGTTTCATAGGTGTTTACAGTACAGGTGGTCTTTGGACTTTGAAACAAATATTGACTCTAGTACATGAAGTCTGGTTTCAGGAACCTATCTGCAAGAACAGTTGTGGAATTCGTAAATTCTGGCTTCCTGACAAGGAACATTAGGTTAAATTCAGACACTTTTGACTTTTTCTAGATACATAATGCCAGGAGACTTTTCTTGCATGTGATATAGGACCCTAATTATTTTTCTGAAACATTTAGTGATCAAAAATCTCCATAAGTCTCACCTAGAAGCATAACATATGTGAATCAATAACCAATATTTGCAGATGTACCTCTTTTAGGCTTGCCATGAAAATATTTACATACCTGAAGTGCTTGATACAGGCAAACAAATCTAGTTATACACTCAGTACTAATCTAGTAAATAATGCATAGCAGAATTTTACATTCATTTTGCATGACTGAAAATGACTGCACAATGCTGTGAGCTCCAGAATTAGGCTTTTTGGGGTATCTGGAAACAGATACAACATACATTCAGCAGCTTTTTAGTCATGATTCCTACCCATGGGTTATTCACAGCCTTTTCAAAAATGCTCCCACCATCATTGCAACAGAGCTCAAGTACACTACTGATGCTCTGAGGTCTGTAGGTAACCACTAACACAATCTGATTGGACACATCTTTCAGAAATCCCCAAACTTACCTTATTACCACAGTTGGCTCGGCCAGGCAAGGTTGCTATTCAAGTAACAATTACACATATTTCACCTGGGTAAATATATTAGCAAACAGCAAACATCATTATCTTTCATCTGTGTCTGAAAGATTTCACTGCAGCTAGTCATTTAGTAGTTTCAGATAAACAAGTCTGAAATAAAACACGGCCAAAAATACTTTTAGACATCTAACCAGGGATTGTTAGACAAAGGATGAAGGGTATGTAGCATCAAACAGCACAAGTATATAAATGTGCTAGACAAAAATGCATATAGTAACCAGAGCTCAAACATTTCTACAGATTCTCATTCATACACAGAATATGGAATGGAAAATTTCAGGAAAGCTCTTTAGGTTCATAGGTACAGTCACAATCACACAGTTTCATTATAATACTCATTTTTCACAAGTCCTTTGTTTTGAAACAAACTTAAAGTCTTGGGATTTTTTCCATATTTGTAAATAAATACATCTCACTTCTCAAAACAAGGCAAATAGGAGTCCGTTACTGAATGGTTTTGACATTTTAATACAGAAATGCTGGATTGCAGTTTTTTTAATTAGCTTTGAAATTTTATCTTCAGAGGGAACTCAGGGGAATGTCAGGAAAAACTCACAAGATATACAGTGCAGGATATCACTACACCTCTCCTGCCATCTTTGTTGCAGCTTTTGTTCAAAAGATTATTACATTATTACACTAAGAATTTATTAGTAACCCACTAGAAAGAGCCAATAAAGCTAAGAGGTCTCTCAAAACATTTTTATATGCATAACTATGTATATGTTTCTCCAAAGCCTTTTTCTACAGCACGAAGAATTTTTCCTATTACTTTCTCCATCTCTAAAAAATTATTTTGACATCACAAGAAGCTTGAAAGCACTCAATACCTTGAAATGAGACAGATAAAGGTGCTTAGAAAAATTAGATATAAACACTCATATATACTTGGCTAAGTGCACAAATGAGTCATGTTATCTATGCCATTATTTTTTTCCAACAGAATATTTATCATGAGAGTGAAATGCAAGTAACATCCTTTTAAAAGAGTAATTTAAAGCCACATGTGGGATTATCAAACTTTAAAAAATAGAAAAAAGTATCATTTAATGATCCTTCCAAAATTATTAGCAACAAGGACACTTGCACCTGGTGATTTCCTATTCCCCCTGTCCTTTATGACTGTCAGCCTACTCACTCTATTGGAAAATAGGGAAGAACCAACTAAGAATTCTAAACCAATCAAGAGCTAGAAAGGGACCCACATCCCACTTTACGTATAACTATCTCATTTTGACCTTTAGCAACAAAAACACTTAGCAAAGAGAAGCACGACAACAAAGAATGTCACACCTTACCTGTTGTACTGAAACACACAAAAGGGACTAAAAATAACAAAAGCCCCAAAACTCCTGATTATGATCTGGTGACAGCATTTGCAGTGTGAATTAAGATGATAAAGTTATAAATTTTGTTCTTAAGGATAAAGAACAAAAGTTTTTCATTTCTGCAATGCAGAGTATTCAAGTTATGTTGATCACAAAAAAACCAAAGTACTCCAGGAAACAACCTGGCAGCACTAGATCTTGAAGGAAGTATATTCAGTTTTAGTTCTGTAAAAGGAACCTGAAGCCTACAGCTCTACTAGGCAGAGAAAGAGAAGGACAAAACTACCAATATTGACATCCTAAACTCTAGACTACATGGGTACATAGTGTACCCACAGGTACCAGCTCATAGCTACACATGTGCAGAAGCTGCTCTTAAGATATATCTTTCTTCTTCTGTTCCAATATTTTCTCATCTATTGGCTCTTTTTCTCTCTTCCAGTTTTCTTACTAATTAATTTAAAGGGAACTTCAATTTCCTAAATTCATACTAATCATTGATTCTATTTCCTAGGCAGAGGATTGTTCCCCGTTTCTGAGGTTGGCAGCTTACAGAGTTCCTGATACTGCTCCTTCCTTATGTTCACAATTCACATTGTAATTAAACACCAGTGTTGCCTTTGCTTTCTCAGTTAGCTGAGAAGTCAACCAGAAAGTAGAGAACAGGGCAGACCTACCATAACCAAAACACATCAACTATTCCTGTCAACTCTTAAACGAAAGAAAAAAAAAAGATCACAATATTTGACCTATATATATTACAAGGTATAGAGGGCAAAATGAAATCTCACATTGTCTACTTTTGAAAGTTTGCACTGAAATTGACATCCATCATAAACCAACTCTTCTGTGACATCCTCTTTCATGTGTCTTTGGAAATCTTGGCTGCAGTTTATTATTAACCGCCTCCCAGTTGCTACCAATGGCTTATCATCTCAACAGCAGCAAAGAACAAGGCTTTCAGAGGTTTTAGGTGAATAGTTCTATTTGTTACCTCTCTACTTCTGCAGTACCATAAAATATGCCAGTGAGTCTTTAGAAGCAAGGTCAGCAAAGTGATTTCAGTGTGTAATTATTTTTAAGACACATACAGATATTCCCACACATCTGGAAAGAATGTTTTACCAGGACTCTGACAATAAGTTCAGTAAGCACAGACCTGATCTCCACAGAAACTAAAATACAAATTCTGTACACAGACAGAAAGCTAGAACACATAGTTAATTTCCAGACTTTGAATTCACAAAGATTTGAGCCCATTAAAAGTTGCAGGTTTCATTTCTACAGTTCATAACATTGAAACATTGTAGGTAAAAAAAAATACATATTTTTAACTTAATGCTGGGAATGTACTTACCAAACAAAACAAAATACAGAACAGTCAAATGGATCTTTTTTTTTTAAGGTTAGATTGTCATTTGATTTAAATAAGTGTGGAAAGTAATATTGGTGTATTGCTCCCAGCTACAAGAACTTACCACACCTACAAGTGACAACTTTCTTGCAGTAGTCCTGGAGTAGCGGTGAGACAGTTATAGCTGTTTTAAGAGACATTTTAAGAAACTGTAGAGGGAAAAAAAAAACTGTACTGTGGAGGAAGCATTCAAGTCAAGAGTCAGGCCAAACATATAGAAATATATAGCTCTGGCTGTGTTCTCCCAACTTTTTGTTCCAAGCAAAGCTTGGTCAAATTCTAAGATTCATATATCATGTAACCATGCTGAGTTTACAAGTGATAGTTAAAAAAGCTAGAATAATCACATAAGGGAAATATGTGTTTGAGTTAATAGTGTCCTACATCTGTGCAGCGGTAAAAAAAAATTATCCTAAATATCCTGAGATCAGTGTCTATAAAAATATTGAGATAGGAGAATAGTCTTTCAGAGGGATGACTGATCATAGTTTTTGCCAAGAAACTTGACTAAATATCTGTAAAATACATACAAATACAGTAGCATTTAAGTCTAGCCCAACAAAGTAGCAGTGCATTTTTTCTATAGGCTCCACTTCGACAGATACATTTACCCACTGAAAAAAATGTTGAAGAACAGCTGTCTGAGAACTTCACAGCAGTCCCAGCCCTAGAAATTTTCAGCTGTCAGTGCCTAAGGGTAACTTTTCAGTGCAGCTAGGTTTGCAATGAAACAAACAACAGATCCTGTTTCCAGGGTTACAATTATCGGCTAAATAAATAGCATTTTTAAAACTTATCTACTAAACACATCAGTGTCAAAAACCGCAATTGCTTAAGATAATAATGAACCAAATACAGGTGTGTCTGTGTGCAGCCAGTCATTTCTGGAAGAAAGTACATTCAGGAGGTGGAGTAGAAATGAAGCAGAATGATTGGAGAAGCCCAACACACTCCCAGGAATGTGACTTGAAACAGCACAGGGGAGCTGCAGTGCCCATCTGCTGCAAATGGGAATGATTATTTATTACCTGAATATTTCCTCTCCCCCTGCCTGCCCTCCCCTCCCCCAATAATCTATTTCTGCAGTATCTTTTCCTACTTGTAGTTTGAGTCAATCAATTCTCTCATGCTTTAACATTAAGTATATTAAAAGTTTGGTAAATAGGAGATAGCCTCTCAGGGCTCATATGAGTAGAAAGTGCAATTCTCTTATGAATTCAAATCACAGATCTTTCAGCAACTTCCATGAGAATAAAATTGAGATCCTTGGAAGACTACTTCCTTGGTGTACCAAGAACCATTTTGTTTCAAACTATTTTTTTAAACCAACAGCAGCCACCAGCAGCTCTATTGTAGAGCTGAAAATATGACTCAGTTCATTAAGAAAAACAAGCTAACCAAGACACCAATCAAGTTTAGACATATTTCCTTCTCCTCCCCCTAGAAAAGGCTGATTTCTTTATCTGGGATCTGCTAGACTATGTGTAAATTACAGAGGAACTACTGAGTAAAGTAATTTCTTTCATCCAGAAAACAGTTTGCTGAATACAAACACAAATGAATCAGTAAACTAAGAATCACTCATTTTTCACACTTACTTTCCCAGGACTATGCAAAAAAAACCAAACCCCCTTTATAATAGAAACTTGAGAACTATGAATGACAAAGTGGCACAATCTCCTTGGAGAGTTAAGAGATTCCTTCTAAACATTCCTTAGAGAAGGTAATATTATCCAAATAACTTTGGTACATTCCTAAATATCCCCCTTTTTTCCTCTAAATCAATTTTTTTCCATCTAAATCAAACCTAAGCATCACATTCAAAGTACACCAAATTATTTTTTTTAATCAGATGCTAAGTGATGAGAAAGTGTTTTGATTTTTAGTATACATTTCTGTGTCAGTACAGATACATCGATACAGCCTTTGTAATAGATAAGAACTCAAATAGGATTAACCAACATGAAGCAAAGAGCAACCTTTACTACTTATTATATTACTTGACCATTTACCCTTGGATTTATTTTCAGTGATAATACAAACATGCTTTGTATTAATAATAAACAGAACATAATTTTTATTTAACTCCCCCTTTATTAACTCACATTCATATGGTTAAAAGACTAATATGAAGAACTGGTCATCTCAAACTTTTTTCAAAATGGACACTGATGTTGGACACCCTACTACTAAAGATAGACTGGAAGCACTCAGCATCTCCACAGGCCCTCATGAATCTAATTTTTCAGGACATACCATCTGCTAGAGTTACATGTTTTCAAATAAAAAAAAATAGCAGTATCAGTAATAAAAATTCTGATGTAAGTTAAACACCAATTATGATTTTTGACAATGATTCAATGAGGTAGAAGTTTAAAGGGAGACCCACAGCATTTAAGTTGGAGATATATTTGAGAGCTCTCAAATTCTATGAATCTGTCCTCTGGTTCTTCAAAATTTTACTTCACTGACAGCTCAACTAAGTGACATGTTTCTCTATCTTGCCTTTCTTCCACTACTATTAGCATATAATACCTAATTAAATGTTTATAGTAGATTTTTCCAACATATAAAAATATATACAAGTATAAAAACACAAGAAGTGCATAAATGTTTATAATGGTAATGACAAAATAGCTTTAAAAAAATGTAATGGTAAAATATTTTTAAAAGTAGATCAGCCCTCTATCAGCAAATAACAGGATTAGACTCTTTTCTATCTGAAGTCAATAATCAACATTTCTTTACCTACCCTAAATATAGGGAAAACCTCACAGAAGTAAAGCTATTAATAGATGACTTTAAATATGAGCAAATTGTATTAGCAACATTACAATGAATTCAACTTCACAGTTAATCCCAACTAATTCATCCAAATGCCATTAACATCAGCAAATTACTGTGTAAAGCTTTTGCTTAAGAAAAGATAACTAGTTCCTTTAGACTGCAAAGGAAAATCATCCATAATAAGAAAGGGACTGCAGACTTTCTAAGGCCTGTTCTGTTAAAAGTAACGTTAAGATGTGCTTGCTGCAACTTGTATCACTTCCTAGGAGAAAAGCTGCTCACATTGCAGAGCTGAGTTCCATCTCTGAGCAGACTGATAGTTAATTTGATTCATTTCGTCCTATTCTGAGCTTCATATCTGTTTTCAACCTTATGCTTCAGTATTGCTGGAATGACAACAGCTGTGAATGGGCACGTTACTATCAGCACGTTCTTTGGAGGATCTGTACATGGGGTCTGATAGCAGCCTAAATAAGTCTGCTGCTATTCTTAAGAAAGGAAAAAAAGACAGTTTCATAAATCTTCCATCAGTATTTAGCATCTTATTTTCAGCAACATTCTCTATCATCTGCTCATGAATTCCATCTTCTATGCTCCACAAAAATGCATTCAAAAGGAATGCAAGCTGTAGCTGTAGTTAAATTAGGTCATCACATTTTTTTTTATAATGCAAACCTTTAGATTTTATGCAGAGGTTAAACTGCATTAACACTTCTGGTATTAACATTTCTGGAATCACATCATGTGCAGCAAAAAAAACCTCCTCTGTTCTCTTTGTGTTCCAGGCTCTAGCTTCCTCTATTCCAAAGAAGGTTAAAGTTCAAAAGGAAAAGGCAAAGATAATTTTAAGATGCCTTAATTTCTCTCCAGGCTTAGACACCCAAGCAAAAGTCATCTTTGCTGTGACCCACTTTTCTAAGTTTCTCATAGACTGCTTTACACCTTAAGAAAACACCAGGCCAAGAACTGTATACCCTCTGGTTCTGTATACAACCTAAGAATTCTCATAAAGCTGTAGAAGTTGATCAGTGCACTAGGTCTATGCACATCAAATCCTAAAAAAATGGGAATTTGTATAAATAACGTGAACAATAAGTGTCTTCCATACATAACATAAGCACACAGGAATAAGCAAATTGAAGTCTACCATTTTATTTTGACCCTTCCTAAGCAATTTTCTGATAAAATTTTCCCATAAAATTTTCCACCCAAAAACTCCATATCTAGAAAGAATGGGGTCAGGATCACAAGGTAAATAAATAAAAAAATAAAAATAAAAAAAAAAAGAGTTAAAAGTAAGCTGAAACAAAATGACAAACATAAGTTGCAGTTTTCATAGTCTGTAACTGACAGAGCCACCAGTATGTTTATTTAGGATGCACTCTAGTGGACACACATGTAACAAAATCAGATACAAAGATACAAATGTTGTGGAAAAATAGAAAGTGAAACCCACGTGTTGGAAGTGGTAAATATTTACTAGTATGTTTAAAAATACTGTCTTACAACTTGAATGTATTTCCTAATTAAATATGAAGGCTGAAATGTTCATAGTCAGCATGACTGCACATAAAACATAAACGAGCACAACTCACCAATTTTTGAAAAGTAAAATCCAGATAAGGTTCATTAAAGATACTGACTCAAAACAGAAACCTCCATCTACTTATGCAGTTACCTCATACCTCAGATTGGCACACGAAGCTGCTGCACATACAGGTGTAATTAGAAACAGAGTATCTTAAAACATGGCCTTAAAACTATACTATTTGAACTATAATTAATAAATATAATAAACAGTGACACAACTGGTTTACTGGGATATCAACTGTATGGGTATATTTATTTCACAGAAAAGGTTCTTGACTCTCATACGAATTGCATACTTTTACTGATGCAGAATAAACATAGATAGGAAAGCCTCACTGCCTAGCCACAAAAGTAGCCTCACTTTTCATTACTTAAAAAGCCACACAAGCTTTTCTAATTATTTAAACCCAGAGAGTGACACTTTTCTCTTTTAATTTTAAAGGTGTTCACCAATTAAAATGGTCCAAAAAAAGTAATACGGTAATAAAGAAGACAACAAGACTTTTCTTTTTAAATAGTTTTTTTATTATTTAAAGGGAAAATATTACTATACTAGAAATAAATAGTGCTTACTTTTTTTTAAATTGATAGGATTATGTCTAGTATGAGCTACATGAACCCAGTTAGTTACTCAGAGCAGAAAAGTATTTATTGCAAGTTTAACCTTTACTTATTTAGTACATTTTTTAACACTTTCCTAAAGACAGCAAAACCCTTAGACTAGCTGTAATAAAAAAACTATTAAAGTGAAGTAATCCCAAAAAATCTCTTTTAGCTAAAACTGAAGTTCATTGAATGCACTAATTAGGCTCTGAATTTGTAATTTAGAAAATTTTCATTACACAATACTGGAAATTACTTAACGTTAATTAGCCAACCAACCTGTATTATTAGAAAAGAGTGATAGACAAAGGGATGTGAAAGCCAAGAAGTGTACAATTCCTTATTACTGGTGTCTTTTCCATTTTAAATGAACAGATACAGAACATTCTTGACAATCTGTGTCAAGATACCACTGATTGCAGAAATTTGCTCTTATAAAAATTAATGCAATTATTAAGGATTACAACACTTATTTTTATAGATCAAAAACTGATCAGGCTAAATATTCTTCAGTGTTTTTAGAAGTGAAGCTTTGAGAACTAATGATGGTATTTAGCAAAGACAACACAGATGTAATTTATGAATTTGCAATTTCAAGACAAATGCAAGAAGGTTTTAAGACTTGAGTAATCAAAACTGATATGCAGACACTTGCAGCTCGTCTAATATCAGGTTATTATAAAAACTAGAGCAAAGACCTAGTGTTACACGAAGCACCTCGTGATTTATACGAGATCTTTCAGTACATCTGTCTACCAAGTCAGAGTTCAATTTTCTCTTCCAGGTAAATTGGAAATTTTCTGATTTAATTTTTACATCTAGTTTAGCATACAGAACTCTCTTTCTCTCTCTCTCTTTCTTGATGTTCTATTCTATAGACCTTTCCCTCTTTCTATCAGAAAACATTAAAATTCTTGGAAAATCCTTTTACAATTTGTTTTTAATATTGATTCAAACTATGATATGGATTTTGTTGAAACTCCAAAATAGTCTCGACACATTAAATTATTACACTTCAAGAATCAATGGGCAATAAATAGAAAGTATATTTCAGTTGCAGTTTTACTTCCTTGAAACCATCCATGCTAGATACACTGGTTTAAGAACAAAACTGAAGCACCACATTCAAGAGTTAACATACTCTATACAAACACCAAGAAGACACAGGAAAAAAAACAAAAAACAAAAAACCCACAACAGATTTGTAGGTCCATTCTACATATAAAATAGATAAATGAACATGTACATTACACTTCAGGATCAGCAAGTAATGAGTAGAAAAAGATATATACTGCTTTCACGTCAGTTGGTAACTTTCTTGTTCCGATTCTACCATAGGATCTGTTATACTCTAAAAACAAAAAAGAAACTCTATCAGTTAACATTAGCTGAGCTTTATAAAAAGGAAAAAATAAGGAGAAAAGAAAATGAAGAAAACTACAGACAGACAAGTTGGTATTCATTAATATAATTATGCATTCAGTGAAACACTCTAATAATAAAAGTCTGGTGATAAACTTCATATATCCAGTAATTCTAAATTAAGTATTATGATTTTGAAAACAGTATATTTTCAACAGTACAAGTGCATATATATTTAACTCCTAATTTTAACTTAGTTTGTAGCTTAACTCAACAAGCATTGTAAAACCCAAAATAATACTGCCAAAGACTCATGTAATCCAACTTCAAATTACTTTTGGCATGAAAACTTGCAAGATAACACATATGAAGAGACCAAAATAAGTTCACTACTCATTTTCACTTCTAGTTTTGCAATTTACTTATTTAAGAACACAAATAATATACCTGAAGCCTCAGGAATACTTTTTAACATGTAATTATCAGAAAACTATAAATGTTGGGACTATGCAAAACCTTGGAAAACTCATCCAATTTACATTAGTGAAAAAACTACCTGTGAAAAGTTGACCCTAAGAACAGTCCTAAGTATGTTCATACATATATTTAGACTACACTTATAAAACAAGCTTCTGTTAAAGGAACATTAAACATAAAGCGTGTTAATATTACAATACTGATTCTGATCTAGAATGACACTACTGATATCAGAAATAAGGTGAAATTAAGGCTAAAAAAGAAAAACGGTTTCCAATAGTGCTGTATTAAAACTAGTACATCCAAATCTTAGGTCATACCACTTGGAATACTCTAAATGTAAAAAGACAGACAAATCAATAGAATGACTAGTGACTACTCAAAGCCAAGTGATTTTGCAGGAGTTAGCAGTATCTGTTAAATGTACTACCATGCCTTATTTGGCATGGTATTATAGCCTATATATTATAGCCTACTGAAGGCTAACTCATGGAGACTTATTCGCATAGACTGTACAGTATAAAATGAAAGAGAGAAGGCAAAAAAAAACTCCACAAACCTGGGCACAGAACGTGCCTGAGGATCAGTGAAGAGCCATAGCTTTAGTACCAAAAGCAGTTCATGTTGGCAAAAGACTTGAATAACCCAATTCTTAGCAGCTCCTAGCCTTAGTCTAAATTATGAGGTCATTTCCAACTCCTTTTAAGTTAAAGTGTTTAATTTCACACTTAAAATGTTTTAAATTAAGATGTTTGCTCATATCTCTGCATCAGAGAATATTCCAGTGAAAAGCCTTGGCTAGAAATTAATAACTTCACTCAAAAACAAGTAATCTTTTGTGATTTAGTACATGGTGTGTACATCTATCTGTTCACACAGAAAAAGAATGTATGAATATTTTTGGAGAGGAGGCAGCCTTTACTTGGAACATACCTGAATACAAAAGGGCATTGATTATTTAATCAGCCAACACAATAGTCTTGCAGAATGGTTTAACTTTTATCAGATAACACCACAGTGTGAAGGTAGTGGCCAAAATGACATCCCTTAAAGTGATAGGAGAGAACCAGCAAAGTCTTAACTGTTTTCACCTTTGATATGTCAGCATAGAAAAGCAAATATGTGAAAGTCAATAATTTATAATCTCCTTGTTCTTTCTAAACACTTACCTCAATCTGCCCATTCCCATCTAGCTCCTTGACTGTGGCCAAATTTGTTGTTCCAGGTCTATCTGTAATTTCAGCTACTGTCTTTTCATTTTCCTATAATAATGAAAACCAGTTTTGAGTTAGAAGTATTCCATGTCATAAATAGTTATCTACAGAGAATATTTCAGACATGTTAAAGTGACATTATGCTTTAATATAAAGATAATACTTTAGATGTATGCAAAACAAATATGTTAGTATGTGAATATGGCCTTTGTATGCCTGTTAAGACAGTGTTTTCAAACACTAAGATTTGGCTTAAACCTCTTGATCTTGATCCTGTAACAGCATTTCATCATCTTCGTTCTGCAGTTCCAAATCTTCATGTTCTTGTTCCAATTGACCCTGCCAGTTTAAGAAAGGGCAAATTAGAAGTTAAAACCCACATCATTGCTTACAATGTATTTCACGATTGGCATCTTAAATAAAAAGGAAACAAAAAACATAACTGCAGTATTAACAACAAATCACTTTGAGTATCATCTGACTCAATGCTTCCATAGGTTTTAGATTTGCATGGATAGAAAGGCTTTACTATCAGGAGGAAGAAGAAATAGACAACTGAAGTTACACATAAGATACTGCTTGGGCAGGGTGTGGACTAGATGATCTTATGAGGTCATTTCCAACTCCTAACATTCTGTGACTCTTCATGCTCTGTGTCAGTCTGTATTCATTATCTCCATTCTTTGGATTAAACTCTTTGACACCTCCTATATTATCTAGTACAAATGAATCCACATAGAATCAAATCAACAGAAAAGACTGTTAAGAAGTGCCATGAACTTTAATCATCATTAAGTTTAAAAGTGTCCAACTGGAAATACTTATATGTATATATACAAAGTGTTCATTATTTGTAAGCCTAAGTCCTATTGCATCAAAACTTCAGAAACTGCATAATCTAAGTGTTCATGTTCAACAACACTAGGACCTGGAGAATATTGTTGGCAGTAGCATTGTGAGTTGTTGCTACAAAACACTGCCATATTGTAGTAACTGACTTGCACATTCCTTTTTGGTACATATAAACAAAACAAGCCTGTGTGCATGACTACAGAAAAAAATTGTGAGTTAAAAAAAAAAAAGACAGTGTCTAATGTGAGTACAGTTCAACAACTTTAGTTTACATGAAATTGTTTCATTCTCTGTGAATTCTTTAGATGCAATCTTGTATTCTTGATTTCATTTACTATTTTAAATGACTCGTTAAATTCTTAAGAACATACCTGTTGGTCTGCATGTTAGTAAATTCCAAGTTTAAAAAGTGCAAATTAAATAGAATGAACACATCTTATACTAGAACTAGGCTTAGCAAGATCAGCACATGTTTAAAATAAAACTTTTTATTTTAATATTGTGAAAGTCAGCCATATAAAAAAAATCCTGTCAACGTTACCACAGCAACAGATACTGCTACAAGTGTGCCTAAATTAATGAGTCCATTATAAAGAACAGCTTAAGATAACATCTGTGCTTCTATTTCTCATATTTCAAGTCCACATAGTATAAGATTCATAGTACTTTATGCTGACAGAATGCTCAGGTAACTAAGGAAAGAAAAAGGCATCTCATTGGATCAGGTTTTAAAAAAAAAAAAAAAGGCATGTCATTGGATCACCACTTAAATATGCAAGCTTTCTTAACTGATTCCCATCCATTTTCAGGACTCTATATGTGCATACATATTCATATTACCTGGTTTTGCCTTACTAATATTACATTGAAGCAACTTCAGACAATGATCAGTTCTTACTCCCAGGCCTCCTAACAGTCCTGTCAAAAATATTCCCAGTGATTCCCAGTTTTATTTGCAGCAGCTCTTGTCCATAATTAGCTACAGAAGACGGTATACTTATTTTAAGTTACTTCTCATGCAAGTTGTAAATTGATTATTTTTTACCTTAATTTTTGTTTAATAACATTTTACTACATAGCATGCAAGTTTTCCTTCTCATGTGCAGACTAATCATGTTATTATTTAGAAAAGTGAGATTTAAATACTTGCTTATAATACTTGCTCCCTTCTATCAAAATCATTATACCAATATTATAAGTGCTATATTAGAGTGCTAAAAGATGCTACAGCATCATGCACTATTCATAATTATCCATTATTAAGTTTTATTAACCTGATGTTGTTCTTCAATTTTCTGCTGGATCAGTAGCTCTTCTTCCTTCATTTTTCTTAACATTTCAAGTTCCACAAGGGCTGCCTCCCGTTCTTGCTCCAGCTCAATCCTCTCCAACATTCTCTATTTCAGAGATAACATAGAATCAATTGGGAAAAAGAGAGATGAAATAGCATTAACTGTGTTGTTATGATTCTTTTTTCCCCAAGATGAACCCACCTTTTTTTCTTCATCTAAGATTCTTCTGTAATTGTAAATCCAATGTGCCAGGTACTCTATTGGATCTGCTGGCCGATGTTCTACAACCTCTGCCAGTCCCTTTTTCAAGCATCTTCCTAGGCATCTCTTCAGATACTGAGACTCCATTCGCATCTACAGACAACAGACAGACATTAGCCATCAACGTCAGAGTTATGTTAGGATTTTTAAGAATTGGTGCCTCAGATACCAAATGCTGTACATGAAGTTACTCTTTTTATTAACCTGGCAATTAATAGTAGGAAGTTATTTAAATTTAATATTGGTTTAGGTCTTAAAAGCTCCAGTGCTAGCTCAGTTACATCAAGCACTGCGGAAAAATACTCAAACTCCCCCTGCTTACTGTTTGGGCCCAAGTCATAGAAAGCTTCTATACATAGAAAGCTTCTCTATGGGTTCTAAATAGATACAATGTTACCGCATTTAGCTCCTTAAGATAGATACTGTTCTTAGACAGCAGTCGATGTAGTGATGGAAAAACGAGTACCAGCACACGCACCAGGTTTTGCCACTGTGCCAGTTAACAGAGTACGTCGAAAACCGATGCCGGCAACACTGAAGACCCTTCACTCCCCATCCACGGGGCTGGCTCCGTCGTGTGCACCCTTGACACGGTGGCGGATCCCCCGCTAGAGCGGAGCCCCTCAGGCAGCAGCTGCCCTCCAAACCATCACACCGCCCTATACCAAATAGCGCAGGTGCAAGAGTTTACCTCACCTAGCCGTTTCCACCTGCAGCCACCACACCGCCTACCCCGGGCTCCATTTAAGCACAGGCTGCTGGGCCCCTTGCCTCTCTTCGGAGCTGCACGTCGAGCGGGATAGTCCCCTGGCGCTTTTCCGAGACCCCGTGGACTACAGCCAGGACCCGGCACTGCCACCACCCCACCTCTGGTTTTGGGGGGCAGCCGCTGAGGTAGTCACCCGGCCCGCACGGTAGCTTACCCTCAGCGAGCAGCGCTGCTCCTGCCGCTCCCGGCACCAGCTCCCGAAGCCCCGACTGCGGCCCCAGGACTCCGCCACACGTACACACGCTCCTACCGAGCGACAGACTCCGGCTCAACGGCTTCTGGGCAGCTCCTCGCCCGCACTGATCCCGGTACCGTTACGATCACACC
>VXBZ01006138.1:394057-405478 GCA_013399135.1 Heliornis fulica
GGGTGGGCAGTCCCAGCTGCCGCCGCACCGCGCCGGTCCCGCCGCGACCACCCCGGGCAGCTGAGAGGGGGGTGACGGTGGCTCTGCCGAGGGGCCTGCGCCTTCCACGTGTGCCGAACGTATTGGGAAAGGGAATTTTAGCGTGGGGCAGCCGCGGTGACGCTGCGCGGTGATGGGCAGGCGTTGCAGGGCGCCGCTCTGAGAACGGCTGTGGTCGCCGAGCGCGAGGCGAGCCGAGCCAGCTGCTTCTCGCTGGCATACTCGTGAGCGGGTACTCGCCTCGGGTTTGTCCAGCTTCTGCTTTACCCGCCGCTTTTAGTCAGGCGTTAGAAGATGCCGCGAACAACCGCAGCTGAAGGTGCGGGATCGGCGCCTGCACTAACTCTGGAGCCCAGCTGCGTTAGCACTGTGCCGACCTTTCCCTGTCAGAAGTGAAGGCTTCCCGGAACGCAGGGCTGCTACTCTCGGACGGTACGGAGCGGACGTCAGCGCGTAGCACGCAGCGCGGGCGATCACTGCTCCGGCCGGGGGATGTCGCTGGCGCCCCGCGAAGGCGCCTCGCAGGGCCCGTCAGCGCCGGGGGCGGTGGGGAAGGTGCTCCCCGCGCCGTCCCGGCCGGCACAGGTGCCCCGGTGCTGGCGCTTACGCGTCCTGGCAGCGCTTACGCGTCCTGGCAGCGCCTGCGCAGCGCTCGGCGGTGGTCGGGCGCCTGCGCGGTGATGGCGGAGGGTAGTGGCGTGGCGGCAGAGGCCTGCGTAGGTCAGGTAGTGATGCCGGGGGACGTGCTGCTCCTTCCTACCCACCACGACGAGGATGCGGAGCGGCTGCGGCTGGACGTCGACGCGGCCCCGCGGGGCCGGCTGCTCTGCGGGCCGGGCCTGCGGCGATGCGCGGATGGGCTGCTGGTGACCAAGTGCGGCCTGCTGCGGCACCGGCAGGCCCGCGGCGGCTCGTCGGGCGGGGCCTACTGGGTGGACTCGCAGCAGAAACGGGTAGGGACGCGGAGGGAGCGGGATGGGAGCGGGGAGGGGGTCCGTCCTGTCCCCGCCTGCCTGACCTCCTTGTCCGCGCACCCCCTTTGCAGTACGTTCCGGTCAGAGGTGACCGCGTAATAGGAATAGTGACGGTCAAAGCGGGAGACGTGTTTAAGCTGGACGTCGGTGGGAGCGAGCAAGCGTCCCTGTCATACCTGGCCTTTGAAGGGGCCACGAAGAGGAACAGGCCGAATGTGCAGGTAAGACCTTTGTTTATCGGAGGTGAGGCTCTAGCGATGTCGTTTGGTGCTTCTGTTTTGGTAGGTTTTTAATTAAAGGCGTTGATGTAAGCCGCACGAAAAGGAGTGGTGCAGGGTTGTTTGTAGTGGTTTTGCCGTGGCTCTCCTTGGAGGGGTTTGTGTGATTGGGCTGTGGGCTTGCAGAGGTTAAGAGGTGTGACTATAAGGAGCAACTTTTTCACTATGAGAATGACAGATTACTGGAACAGGCTGCCCAGAGAGGTTGTGGAGTCTCCTCTGGAGACATTCAAGACCAATCTGGCCTTGTGCCTGTGTGATCTACTCTAGATGATCCTGCTCGGGCAGGAGGGGTGGACTTAGTGATCTTTCAGGGTCTCTTCCAGCTCCTGATATTCTGTGATTCTGTGACTAGTGTGGTGTGGAATCGGTCAGATGGGAGGTGTTTTTGCTCCATGTATTTTAACTTTCCCATGTTGGGTGGCATGTGCATGCCATAGCATCTGCATTTAACTGATATACCATCACCAGAATGTATGAATGGCCCACAAAGGAAAATATGTTAGCATAGTTTTGTTGTTGATCTGAAAAAGTATTACAAGAGCAGGTTGTCTAGACTTCAACCTCAAGGTTGAAGAAAAAGGAATTTATCTTTCTTTTTTAAAAAAGAAACACAGTATGAAATACAATTCTGCGCGGTTTTGTTACTCAAATTCCAGTAGCTAAACAAAATGATTGCTACTAGTGGAAGTTACCTGTTGTAGAGGAAGAGAAAATAAGAATTCCTATTAGTTTACTTTATTGTCACCAGTATTTTTAAAACTGTTGTAGCTTCATGGGACAATCTTTATTAACTGAATATTACAAAAAAAGCAGTATAGTCTTCTCTAATATTTTTGCTTTTTGACATTTGTTTAGGTGGGAGATCTTATTTATGGTCAGTTCCTTGTAGCAAATAAAGACATGGAGCCAGAGATGGTCTGTGTGGACAGCAATGGAAGATCAAGTGGGATGGGAATAATTGGACAAGACGGTTTCCTCATTAAAGTTTCTTTGGGTCTAATAAGAAAGTAAGTATGAAGAAAAGTACTTTTAATGTGTAATGTGGTGAGTGGGATTTGCACAACTGTTTCCTCTGAGCAGCCTGGACAATTTGGTAATCAGCATGTTTTTATTTTAGTGCATTTATACCAGATTTACTGACTAGAGTATGGATATTGAGCTAGAAGGAGCATGCAATCTTCCCTCTTAAGAGATTTAGATGCTCTTTTGTATGGTGTTATGTGACCTTTTTAAAAATAAAAAGTGATGTGGTTGCCAAGGCAGTATGGGAAACCAAACTGTTGACTTGTGAAAATAAAACATTCAAGCTTGGGTTTCAGATATGTATGTGCTACCTTGTAGTTTAAAAATTGGAAAATGCTTACTGTCATTTTTCTGCTTAATGGGATAGTGGGAGATGTAAATTTGATTGATGGCTTACTAAAGGGTTCTTTCCACATCAATGCACACAGCTTTATAGCATCCTTAGAAAAATAAATTGCATTGAAATAAGGATACGTAATTAAAAACACAGAGCTTTTGTTTAAAACTGATACAGTAATTCAGGCATAAGATTTTAAAATGTATTGTTACCTTTGGAGTTATCCTGATGCAAACACAAGGTTTTTGTCACTATCCAAAAATACCAGCATATATGGATGATAATAGCCAAGCTTAGCCTCTTCTGGGTGGAGTGTTTCGTTTGTTTTTTTCTTGTGACTGGAGACTCAGAGCAGCTATTTCATACCTGCTTTTAGTAATGATTTGTTTGGTGTACATGTCCCACGAATGTCTTGTGAACTGATTAAAAAATGCTCTTTTAACTATTCTGCTGGTTTTCCAAAGTTTGTCTGTATGCAATCAAAGAAATAACAGTATGCTGTCATATAATAGAAACAAATAAGCTATGTTTACTGCTATTAGTATTGTTTCCTGAAGAAGGGAAGTCATGTTTTGAAAGACACACTTTTAGCTCTGGTGTCAAATTTATAAATAGCAGCAGTTAAAAATGTCACTTTGTCAAACAGTGTAATTCTAGAATTGAATACGTCATAGTTATTGTAAAAGTATCAATTCACTTTCAATTTGTCATCTATTACTTCTAATTAGAGAAAAGTAACTAAAATAACAAGTTACATTTTGTAGGTGCATATATTTTGAGAGAACTAAAAATCTGGTGCTGTATGGTTTTTAGATGCGTGTGCATCTTGATCATCTTCTGTTACTGTTGTAACGGGATCTATTAGAGTACTGCACTTTAGTTACTAGTTGCTAATAAGTGATCCCTTGCTGCTTTCTATAATTTTTTTTTAAATCTTGTTTACAGACTCTTGGCTCCCAAATGTGAAATAATTCAGGAGTTGTCACAACTGTACCCCTTTGAGCTGGTGCTGGGAATGAATGGAAGAATATGGGTAAAAGCAAGAACAGTTCAACAGACTTTAATTATAGTAAATATTTTGGAAGCCTGTGAATATATGACTGCAGAACAGAGAAAACAAGCACTTGCCAAATTGTCAGGGAATTGAAAAGAGAAAACCTTGAGGATATGAGGTGTATGTAGGGTGTTTTGTTTTTTTTATTCAGATTTATATTAAAAGGGATTTTTTTAAGTATGAGACTTTTGTTGTTCTTCAGTTTCGTTCTTTATCTACTCAGCTTGTTTTGTCTTGTTAAAGAACTTTGGTTTTATTCCTGTGATTATGAAACCCTGTTTGAATTTTCTGATGTGGATACGGTCTTTAAAATCTTCTATTCACTGCGAGTTTTGATGTGTAACTAAATACTTTTGGGAGAAACCTGATCAATGTGTATATCTGGTTTTTTAATCGATACTAAAATGTCAAACAAGACATATTCCTTGGGGTAGGAGAAGGTGTTCTACAGGTCATTCATTCTGGTCAGGTGCTCTATACACTGATGAGAAATGATAATCTGATATCTTATAACATTTGGTAAGAGACAGGTTGAGCACACCAGAAAATAATTATAGGGCGTAGCATAAAGTAATCAAAGGGTGATTAAAGCAGTTGATCAGATAAGACCTAAAATATCACAGAGACCTTATCACTTTCCCTTAAAGATAACCTGGCTAGTAGTCTTAGGAAGTAGTGATTTGGTCATAGCTTAGGTATCAACATTTGGGAAGCTTGATGGCTTACTGGAAGTGAAAAAATCCATACCGTAATATTCAGTAGTTCTGAAATGGGCTACATTAGTTGTGATTGTTCCTCATGTGTATATAGAAGAGATGCTGTCCTAGCAGAGATAAGCTGGTGGTTTGTCAATACGCAAATAGTTTGAAAGAGACCTTGGGAGTAATGGAAGGAGAATTAGTGATGCCTGTTTCCTGTGGGAGAATGGGTACATACAGCCAAAAACCTATGGACTGTCTGGGAGCTGTGTAGGCAGCTATTTAGTTTTATAATGTTTTATGGTTCTTAAGCTGAATAGTTTGATCACAGTAGTTAAAAAAAAATAGAAAAATGGGCTAGACAAACCTTGAATACAATCTTAATTCCAAGTGGAAACAATTCTTATTTATATTCTGCATTTCACCCCAAGTTCAGCCTAGGGTATTTGATGACAGATTTTTTCTTTTTTTGGCATCATTCACTTAGAAATTACTTCTGTTCAGAGCCACTCCTCTGATTCATCTTTAATATGCCTACCTAGGGCTTCCCCTAATTCAATAAAAATGTAACTCCAGTGGTTTCTGCATGAGTCTAATGGCTACAATTCAGGATTCTTTCAGGGTTTCACTGGCCTCCCTATTTAGCATTTAGTGTGTTGCTCATCTGGCTTTATTAGATCTTGAGTCAAGTGTTTTTTTGGTTGTTTTTTTTTCACTTCTCCAAGCTGGAGTGACTTTCATTCACACTCCATAAATCCTTTAGGCCTATAATTATTTCTTACCACACACGAAAAGCTGTAATTTAATAAGGATTTCGCTAACTCTGTTCTCCAGTGTTTTTTCCACTTTAGCTAACCAGAGCCCCTGCAGGTTAGAACAAGAGCTGACCTAAGCAGAAAAACACTTGCCAGATCATCTCAGGGTGCAACTTTGTTTTCTGTGATTATTCTTGGATCATATAATAAAACCACAGGAACAGAGAATGACTTGGATCATTTCCTGAAAAGTTGTGTCTTAAAATGTAATTAGCCTTACCACTTCCACTTTTACCTAAGCAGCCTCTGTTCTGTCCAAAAAGTCACAGAATCATAGACTGGTCTGTGATTCTGTGACTTTTGGGTCACAGAATCACAGACCAGTCTGGGATTCTGTGACTTTTGGGTCACAGAATCACAGACCAGTCTGGGTTGGAAGGGACCCCAAGGATCATAGAGTTCCAACCCTCCTGCCACAGGCAGAGCTACCAACCTCCAGGTCTGGATCTAGACAAGGTTGCCCAGGGTCCCATCCAAGCTGGCCTTGAACACCTCCAGAGTTGGGGCATCCACCACCTCTCTGGGTAGCTGGTTCCAGCTCAGTTTTAAGCCTTATCTGTGAGATACCAGAGCAATCCCTGATTTAAAAATGCTGGTTTGGTGATGCAGCCTAGCAGATGGTGAGCTGCGAAGTTGCCAACTTCATTGGTGTGCTATTTTTCACCACCCATTGTCCTTTCCAGTATTGACTGCTTATCACACAGGTATAACCTTAGTTAAGAACATGAAACAAAATGCATTCAAAGTTATGCTTGGTTTTAGTTTAATAAAAAGCTTTAATAAAGTTTAATAAAAACTTGAGTTTTATCCCCTACAGTCATTTTAAGTCTGTACAAGATTTAAGTTTGGAGGCAAAAACTGACAGTGGCTGTGAGCAAAAGGGGTATACAGAGTAATGCCTGAAAGCAGGTGCATTTAAGCACACTCCTAAAACTGGCAGTTTTTTTGGTAGGTTGTTGGGTTTGAGTTTTTTTTCTACTTGGAAAAAAACTCTGCATTTGTTAAAGCTTGTCAAAGCTAGAAACTGGTTTATCAAATGATCAAAACATTCAGGAAAAATGTTTTGTCAGGTGATCCTAGTCAGGCAGAGGGATTGGAGTAGATGATCTTTCAAGGTCCCTTCCAGCTCCTAATATTCTGTATGTATGGTCTTTGCAAACTTTTAGTTTTGGCTCTAAACAGGTATTGTATTTGTGCGTGATATAATATGGTTTTAGGAGGAATGACTGAAAATTACTTAATTACGTTATTGTTTGGGAGATGTTACAGGAAGTCCTTCACATTCCCATTAATGGCACATAAACACATGCTTCAGGAAACAGAACTTGCAGAAGTGGTGCTGTGAACTTGAAAGTTCTGTTGTGTTTTATGTGCATGATGTGTGCCCCTGTTGATTCAGTCATTAGTGTAGTTTGTTTCAAATATTTGGCAGCTGTGGATTAGATTCTTTCTTATATTGTTTTTCTTTCAAGTTGTGATGAAAGTTAAGCTTGCAGATGTCACTACGGACACAGTCTGCATCCCCAGAGATGAGTACAATGCTTTAGAAAGGACGTTCACGAATCAAATGGGGATCATACAATGAAAAAAGGAAACTTAGTGGCCCTTCCTAGGCTGATCCATTTTATTAAAATAAACCCAAGAACAGAAGCTTACAAAGTACAGATATGCAGTGTTGAAACCAGCTGTATTTTTCATTGTACAATTGTGTTTTGCTCTAGTAGAAGAAAGTTTCACAGACAACAAGGTCAATGTAATAAAAGGATTAAGAGCTTAACTCTAAGGCTATGGTTAGCATGTGGCTGTAGCTCTTCTAATTTGGACCTGTAGTGTGTCCAACTGCTCACTATCACTGTATGACCAGAAGTCGTACTTTCAACTGAAGTATGCTGGCATGTGTAACTCCTAGCCAGGCTCCACACTGTCAAAATGATGCAGATTGGCATCAGTGCTTTTAGGAGGGTTATTTTGTATTTTATAATCCAGATGCTCTTTCATCAGAAGAGGTCATGGCATTTTTCTCGTAAGATTTACTCTTAAAATTTAAACTCATCTGCTGCTGGAGGAAGTATAAACTTGTTGGAGAAAGTCCAGTTCTCTTCCTTAGTGCTTGAACAAATAACTAACAGCTGAATCAGCAGGCTAATTCAAAACTTATAAGTATATAGAGCCCGGAGGTAACCAATTCATATTTAAAAAATGTACACAGTTTTTGTAGCTGCATATAACCAACTAGATGAGATATGTTAATTGAATGTAGAAATCAGTTCTCTAAAGGACTGTCAGCCATTTCAGCTGTATTAGTCACAGAAGCCTTGACCATACTAATGATTTGTATAGACCCAAGTTGTGTAACTACCATTGAAGTCTGTAGTATGGAATGAAATGTGTTGGTTTTGCCCCAACAACTTGAAATAGGCTACAGATCTGTTGAATACCTAGATTTTGATAGAAACAATGTAAGCAGTTGTGGTTGGTTAACTGGGAGGGCTGCAAAATGACAGTTTTCCTCTGATGTCTTCATCTCCCAGGCTGCCTTTTTGGTGCCTGCTGACCTCACCTGCTCTTTCCAAAGGCTTCAGTTATCTGTTATCTTCCTGTAAATGGTAGGCATTCCAGTGATTCAGTGTTTATTAGGCTATTACCAAAGAGATTTATATTACCATCTATACACCCATTATAAATACTAATTCTTCCCATGCTCGTCCAGATGTTGGGTGTTGCACCAATCTCTTGGTGTTCCACTATGAACTGCCCATGTGGGTGAAACTGATTTCAAAAGACCTGTAGGTCCTTTGGTTTCCTCAGTGACTACTACACCCTGATCTTACTTAAGATAAATCTAAGATCCTGTGTCCAGTCTGTGTGTAGACAGACTGGCGCTTTTATTTCCTAAGAATTGGGCTGCTGTTGTGAAAACATCACTGCATGAGTACGTACCGCTGTCAGCCTCCAAACAAGAGATGGCTTTTGGCTGCTCTGGCTGAAACCTCTGTCAGTCTGCATCTGTGTGGATATACATGCTTTTAGAAGCACACGGGTGAAAAGTTCAAGCTGGGTTTTTGTATATCTGCAACTAATCTTACTGGCTCAATATCAAAAATCTTAATTAGTTGGAAATCCTTCTACAGATATAGGGCCTAGATCCTACCTTAGCCCCCCACTGACTGTTTCCTCCTTGCTTCTGAGTTTCCGTAGAAAAGACTGTTTAAGACTAGTCATTTGTCTAACAACGCCCTTGGTCTAAAGCTGATCTATGGAAGCATGATCCAACAAGAAATAGAAATAATTAACTTCTGAAATAACACACAGCTTTGTCATTCTGTACATGAATGGAAAGTTTCGTAATGCTAGATCATGTTTTAACATAGATTCTGATACAGTACATGCTGGGTGACTTATGCACAGGCATGCTGGAGAAATGTAACTGACACAGAAGCGTTGTGCAGGCTGATATTCTTCAGTTTAACTGCTGTAAAACTGAATTAGGAAAGCAGGAAGAGAAGGGGTCAGTGTGCTTTTAAGAGTGCTAATCAAAACCTGAGGACTGAAAGATTAAAAGTTGGTGCATTTTGCTCTGCAAAATGTCTTAGTGTATGTTAGGAGCTTTAGTCTTTTTTTTTTTTAAGAGGAAAAATGTGTGATTAACATCTGATTAGGTGTATGGTAAAAGCCATGCTGTTACAGATCATCCTAACAGGATTTATCAGGAAGGAATCAATCACAGAATTGTTAAGGTTGGAAGAGACCCTTAAGATCATCCAGTCCAACTGTTAATGTACTGCCTCCAAGTGCACCACTAGACCATGTCCTCAAGCACCACATCTACCTGTCTTTTAAATATCTCCAGGCATGGGGACTCAACCACCTCCCTGGGCAGCCTGTTCCAATGTTTGACAACTCTTTCAGTAAAGCAAAGAACTCAAATACCCATGCACCCATCCTGCCAAAATCTCGCTACCTTTCTAAAGCAACAAAGGCAAAGCCAGTCTAATAAGGACAAAGTAAGTGTTGCTGCAACTCCACTTATGCAACACAGAAGCTTTTCATGGAAAGGCAGCCTTTCTGGAGACGTAGGCAGAGAAGGTTGCATTCCAGAATTTTCACAACACTCTTTTTCTTAGAGTTCTGCATCTATGGGAAGTGTGCATTTGTTCAAGGGATTTTGCTGCCTTCTAAAGGGGGAAGAGAGAGAGACATTCTAGGACATAATCCAACCCAGATGTGTGGGTTCAGATTTTTGTGTGTTTTCCCTTTTCTCAATAGGGACAAATGAAGTTAGAGTCACTTTTGTGATTAACTGCTTATTTGTTCTTACCTGATGCTTTGATGCATGAACTCCTACACTGAGCAAAGAATAAATGCAGAGATATTTGTGACGGTTTTGCCCTCCTCTCAGGAATACCAGCTAACTTAGAGTGGTGGAGGTGAGGTACCAGGTGGTTAGAAGTGTAATGTGCAGAAGAGTAATTAAGAAAAAAAGTGGGTCTTTTTGTTTTGTGTGTCTACCCTGGCAGCAAAAAATAATGGAGCTGCAATTCTACCACTGCCAAATGTTGACAGCTGGAGCCACAACCATCATAAAATTCAGAAGAAAGGAATGTTGACAGCCTGCAGAAATTAGGGTTTTCATTACATGATGATGGCTGACAAAATTTGTCACTCATTTTTTGTCATGATATTTTTTGGAAGATCACTCTGTCAAAGTGGCAAAGATGATACATATATTCTAATGCTGATTGCATTTCAAAACCAGTGAGAAAGCCACTTCAGCATATTATCTTTGATGAGAGCCTTACCACACTGGTTAAGGAGAAATAGTAGAAATACTATTGGGTTTCATGCATTTCTGAGAGTGTAAATACAAAATAAAATTAAAAAAAATACCCCACAAACCCTACAGTACTCCCAGATTGCCCAGGTCTTTAATGTGATCAGTAATGCTGTGTCTGACATTAAGTTTGCATAGGTTATTATTTAATTGCCGATAAGCCTGACAAATTTTAGTGCTTTTTATAATCTATTGGATTTCTAAAAACATGTATCTAGATAAAAGAACAGCTGCCACAATTGGGGACAAAAAGACCTAAAGTACTTTCCCTGAGACTGCTGTTCTGACATCCACTGTGCAGCGTGATGCTCTGTTTTACAAAGCTGCTGTGGGTGTTGCTGTCCAGCAGCATGGGATGCTGTGCAGCCAGCCTCTGGGAACCCGTGTGCTCGGGCTCAAAGGGCTCTGCCCGGTGCTCAGGCAGGTTTCCAGGTGATGGCTTGTTCTTCGTCCCAGCACACGTGGGGTGCTGCTGCCTCCATTCTGATCTGTGCTGGGCAAGAACTCTGCTGCTGCTAATTAGGAGATACTTTGTTTTGTGTGGAGATTTCTCAAATACCAGCTCAGTGCTAAACAGAAACTGCAAGGGGTAAATGGGGCAGGTCTAACCACAGTGATGGTCACCTCCCAGTTAAAAGAGATAAGAAAAGGCCATTGGTCTAGCTAAGTTTGGGACATGCTGCAAACCAGTGGTGCTCAGTTGTTTGGAATGTAGCCACCCCAGTGCCATCACAGAGGTTGCGTTCCTTCTCCTGAGTTGCTGCTACTTGTGATACTGACTTGGCTATGCTGTCATTGCTGCTATGCTGGCTAATTTGGGTTTTGGTATTGTCAGTGCTGGGTTAACTGGAGACCTCAGGAAATTGTCCCGAAGTAGCGAAGATAAGTCCTCTGAGTCTCTGCCTGGAGCTGTGCGTAATGACCACAAGAACTAAAGAGCGTGTTCGTTCAATGATGTGACATGTTATTGGCTGGCTTATCTGAGCAAGTATATTCTTGAATGTAACATATATGCAAGCATTTTAAGTGCCTCAGTAATCAGACTACTTTAAGGATGAGCTCGCTACCTTCTCCGACTTAAGTGGTCGAGGGGTGGGGGGTGCCCTGAATATATATTTAAGCGCGGTATCTTATAGCACATTTCCTTTCCTCGCTTAACCAAAGGCGGACAGAGAAAATCCTCGTGACGGGGAGCGGGGTCCCGGGAGGAAGCGGAGGTTTTCATTCACTGCAGCCCCTGAGGCGGTGACAGCCCCGCTCGGCGCAGCAGCTCCCCCGGCCCCTGTGCGGTGCCGAGCGCGGGGGACGCCGGTCCCAAGGGCGCGCAGCGCTGACGGGCTCGGCCGGGCGCCTCCGGTCCCCGCTGTGA
>VXBZ01006138.1:405702-422995 GCA_013399135.1 Heliornis fulica
CTACCTGCCGCGTCCCCGGCGGCTTGAGGTGAAGGCCCCGTGATTGATCCCCGCTTCGCCACGCGCCTTACGCTGGGCGCAAGCGGAGCGGCGAGAGGCGCCGTGCATCGCTTTGTGCCGTTGTGATGCGCTGGTTGGTCTCGCGTGTAGTCACGCCGCTCGGACTCAATTGAGGAGTCCGCCGACGGCAGCTTCGGGCCCGTGGAGTGCCGGTGCTCGGCCCTCCTCTCCTAGAGCCATGGGGCCAGGTTCCGCGTCTGTATGGACAACAGAAGGGGGAAGCTGGGTTGTGGGAACGGGCCTCAGCTGGGCCGATCCATGCTGACACGTGCTACAGCCCCGGTCAGGCATAGAGCCCCCTGCCCCATGGGTTGGAGGTGAAACGCGTGTTGATGATCTTGGGGGTTATTTTGCTTTTAGTAGCACAGCATTTTGCTCTTAGGAATTGTGTAATGTGAGGAATGTGGAAGTTAAAATACAAGCAAGGCCTAAGAATCCAGAAAGGTGGAAAAATAATTATTAACTCTCGCTTGAAACTGCAGGGGATATGGCTGGGTTGCAACAGGAGGGACCATCTTGCAGCCTAGCAGGTCGCTTTGTTTTTGGTGGACACTGATTTGTGTTATTAGTGGGTCTGTTGGTATTTCCCTTCTTCTCCTCCCTCTGGAGACTACCACAGTGGGCAGCTTTCCTGCTGTAGAACCCCAGCAGACCCGCAGTGAGTTTAGCATGTAGCACCTTCACATAAGTACTTTTTGCAGTACTGTGCCCTGGTACTCCCTCCGTGGAGTCATCATGGTATCTCCATTGCACAGGCTGGGCAGAAGTTTGCATTTTCTCACACACAGTGTCTAGCTGCCTGCGCCCTCTGAATATAGCTAGAGAGCTGGAGGATTTCCAGAGTGTTGTGCCAGAGTTCTTTGCTCTCTCTTGCTGAAAAGAGTTGTCAAGATGTTGGGTTTCTTTACAGTATTCTTAGGATGGTGAGGATTATTTGGTCTAACAACAAACTTACTTTCAAAGGAAGGAGTATGATTTGCCTGCTTAACACAGCAACCATCTCTTCAGTTAGAGCCAGAGCAGTGCTGTACTGAATTCAGAAGTGAAAGATGCACAGACTGGAAAGAAACCTCAAAAGACGACTGTTATTCTAGATACGAAGAATGGTTTGTTAGAGGATCTTAACAATGGTGAAAAGAAAAAAAATCCCTCCTACTGTGAAAATGACTTACATTCATGCCGTCAGAAATGCTTCTTTGTGCGTAGATTTTGGCATTTAAAAGACAGTTTAGGTTGGAAGGGACCTCAAAGTTTCTCCAGTCAAATCCCACTTAAAGCAGGGCAAATTTTGAAGATTGGTCTGGATCAGGATGGTGTGTTTGGTAATCCTTAGTGGTATTTAAAAGCTAATGAAATCTTGATGAGCACGTTACCAGGTTATTGTGGATTGTAAATTTTCTTTATAGGAGTTGGAGTACAAAGGTATTTGTAATCATGTGGCTCATTTCTTGGGGGAATGTCTCATAAAAAATAATCAGCTCAACTTAATGTTTGTAATATTCAAGTTGTGACAAAGCTCCAGAAGATTTTTAGGCTTGATATGAAAGCCTTGTGGAAGTTTGGAGTGAGAGAGAAGGGAAGAATAAACAGTGGTCAAAGCCATTTCAAACAAGGGTATGTGCCCCCTGAGCGCTTCCAGTTCTGCTCAGCTGTCATCTTAGGAAAAGTGCGTAAGTAAGTCTGTGTACTACTCAGAGTTCTATTGACAACTTGAAAACACAGACTTTCCTTCTTTTCTTTTGACACAGCTGCAATGGGTCCTGTTTACACTGCTAAAATAAATGTTTAAGGATAGCTGTCCTCTTAAAGACAATTTTTTTCTCTGGTTGTGGGTGGGGGGGAAATGAGACATCTAGAAAACCATGTTTTAACTGGTCTTCTTGACACAAAGTGAAGACCATCAACTGATATTTATGACAGGATTAAGACAAAGCTTGTTTAAATTCTAGTTAGCTGAGTACTGACAGACCATAAAACAAGTCAGTGCTATCTTGGAGATCTCTTGTGGTCACCACAAAGACACACAGAAATATGTTTTTCCTTTTCCTTTGTCCTCTGCTCTCAGTTAAAAAGAAGTGCATGTTCTCTTCTGCAAGTTTTAGCAGAGTTGAGAACTTGTAGATCTATAGTTCCAGAGAAAATGATGCTCTTTGGCAAAGGAACATATGCATAGAAACACTGGGTTAACTCACCAGTACAGCCTCTGTTTTGAAGCTTTTTTCCTAACATTGTGCATCGTAATGGCTTTTTAATTGCTTCCAGGGTTGTTTGTATTGTTTTGTCATGTGTGTGTGTGTGTGGGAAATCGAAGTAGAATAGGCTGAAACAGGGAAAAATACTGTTTGTAGAAAGGCACAGTCATACAGAAGAAAAGCACACTTCAGCATACAGATCTTGAAGTTTAGTGCTGTGTTCCCAGCTTCAGAAAAGCTTTCTGTAATTCCTGTTCCTTGCACCCACCCACCCCACAGAGAGGGTAACCATGGGTGTGGGTTAAAAAAGCCCAAGGGATCAAATGATTAAGATACCTTGAAAACAATCTTGCTGTGGATTGGATGGCTGTTCTTCTTGTAACCACCACAGGGTGACTGTGGCATGTATTTCTCAGACTCTGAGAGTCAGGTCCTGGCTGCAAGGCAGAGGATCCACAGCTGGCCTCCTGCCTGGCCCTGCCCACTCGCCACCCTTGGCAGTGCAGTTGGTCGTGTCTCCTGCTTGCGCTCTCATTCGGGGGAGCTGGTGGTGGCTGATGATCCTGCAGGCTGAATGGGGTCCGGTGAGTGCTTATGGGATGCTCTGTTCTGTCTTCTCCCCGTGGGTTATGGTTTATGGGATTCTTTGTTGTATCTTCTTACTGTGGCTTGTAGATTGATGTTTAAAAACTCATAGGGTTTGATTGCCAGGCAGTAGCATTTGTATTTTAAGGAGGAGCGGAGGGTTGTGAAGTTATTTTGAACATCAGATCTCCTTCATAAGCAGCAGCTAAACAGAAATGAAGCTGCTGTTAGCAAATGCTCGGCTGTTTTTTCATCTAGTCTCTTCACTTGGGCTTCAGTGACACTGATGTGTCAGGGCTCAGCCTGTCTGCTTAGCAAATGTTTTTTAATAATCCTGGCTGCTGTTGCCCATATTTCTCACAGTGGCTCACTACTGTGTTTGAAATTCCTCCAGGGGAGGAATTTCAGTACCACCGTGTAGAGATGCTTGTTCTGTTCCCCTTTTTATTTGAATAGCAAAAGATTTGTGTATGAGTCAGAGGCTGATACCAAAAAAATTGTCATTACAGTATGTCTTCATGTTTGAAAAAAGTATGTAGAGAAAGCAGATATGGTCAACAAAGGTTTTTCTTGGTTAGAAATACTTGGTGAAATGGGGCAGGATCTGTTCTCTTATCTGCAGTATGTTTGTGTAAACTGTCCTTGTTTCCTGCTCGGGACCAAGCATTAGCCCTGTTTCTCGACACTGCTGTTCTGTCCTCCTTGGAACCAAGCATGCTGTGAAAAGGACAAAGCCATCTCTTTTCAAAATGTTCTTTAGCTATTTTTGTAGGTATGTGGTTGGTTGTATTTGTTTGCCAGCAGAATTCTAGAGCAAGTTTTAAGGATGGAAAAGGATATTCTCCCAGAAAATTCTGGACACTGTGGCTCTGACACTAAAGTGAGGAGCTACTCCTAGTTCTTACTTACTGGCAACAGCTAGCAGTGGGAATAAAGAATAAGTGTGTCTCTGGTTCATTGCCAGTCACAGTTCAAAACAGTAATATTTTCCTGTATTTATGAGGGGAAAACCCTCTCCCCTACACAAATATATACAGATGGCAATATTTACCAAAACAGTATATCAGGGAAGAGGGTTTTGCAGATGGCTCTGGAAAAAATTTGATTCTCCGTATTGTGTAATACTAAAGTTCGGTGACTGCAAATCTACAGGCCTTTGTAACACATAACTGTTGAGAAGTAAGCACTTCTTATACGTGCCAAAACTCCAGTGACTCTTGTACCAGTTATTGCTCAGAGCTGGATCTTGAATTTTGTCCATGAGGCAGGGCTAAGCGTGCCTTTCTGCATCCTCCAGACTGATACTGCCTCACTGGAAGGTGACTGTCAGCCCTTTCCAGGCTTGCGAAACATGTGCAAGAGTCAGGATTGGGTTGAGGGTTTGGTTGCAGATGGATGGTGGTCAAATAAAATTGTCACTGAACTAGAATCACCAGTAACAGCAAGCAGTGTTTGTACTTTAAGACTCGAGCAGGCATATGTACTAGCTTCCATCGCTATGTTATCAGTTCTAACCGTGGGTGTGAGTTTAAGTTGTTTGTTCCTGATGTCATTTCTGCTTTAGCAAGAGTGGAAGTTGGTTAGCCTATAGAAGATGCTGTCCCGGGCATGTCTGTAATGTTGGATAACTGTGTCTAATAAAATAGTTTAAAGTCTACATATTTCTGTCTAATGGGTAGGATTGGTAAACTCTAGTTTTGCCTTGGTGCCCGCTTTGGTTCTAGTGTGGAACTGTAAGGAACAGGAAAGGTTACCACTTATGGTGAACCAGATACAGATTATTTTTCTTAAAGGGGTTTATTTTTTGTTTGGTTTTTTGGGTTTTTTTTGTTGTTTGTTTGGGGTTTTTTTTTGTTTTTTTTTTTTTTTTTGTTTGGGTTTTTTTTTTGTGTGGTGTATTTATAAAATTAGATTTTTAACACATATTAGTGGGGGAAAAACATTTAATCTACAAATGCTTTTTTTTTAACCCCCCCTCCCCTGTCTTATTGTAACAAGTTACTTGCTAACATAGAGGTCATCTTGTTAAAAGTCTTTATTACATATTTACACTTCAATCATCTTTCTCCCCATAGCATTTTGACCATGGATGTTTTTGTCAGTCCCGTAGCAGGGTGAGGCTATCTGGTTAATAGTTTTGATGTGGGTCAGGCTTAGAACTGGAATGTAATCTAGATCTTCTAAAACCCAGTTCATTACAATAATAATTACGCAGATCATCTCAGGTCAGACCAAGAATATATATGTGAGCTTGTAATTATTGTTTTAATCCAATTTCGCCTTGTCTGGCATCATGTTTGTCTAGTGTTAGACCTGCTTTCTTCTTTCTCTTTACAGAAATGTCCTTCCTGCCTGACTTCGGGGTCTTCACTATGGGCATGTGGTCTATTGGTCTGGGAGCCATTGGTGCAGCTGTGACAGGGATCGTCCTTGCTAACACTGATTTATTTTTGTCTAAGCCAGAAAAGGCTACATTGGAGTTTTTAGATGAGATAGAGCTTAAAACTTTAGGATCAGGTAAGATTCTGGATGTTTGAGCCCACATTCTTTGATACTTGGGCTTTTATAAGAACCTTTATAAGGCCAGGGTTGGAAGAGTTTTTCTTAGTCTTTCCTAGTTATAACATGTAGTTGTGTATCCTCGATACCAGGTAATTCTCATGAGGGAAAAGCAACCAAAACTGGTATTTCTGTATTTCATGCCAGACTTCTAAAAATCAGTAAAGCAATAATACTCTGTTATGCATATTGACATTTTTTTCTGATAGAACTTAGTATTTGAATGTGGGATTTTCTGCATTGCTTTGTGTTGATTCTTAAAATATTAATCATTATAAACAAGAGTGAGTGATACTATTGTTGATGCTGTATGTCCTATATAAACAGAAGAAAGAACATTCAAAGCAGGAGAACTCTGGAAGAAGAATGGTGCAGTGATCATGGCTGTGCGAAGACCTGGATGATTTTTGTGCAGAGAGGTATTTTGTGGGCTTTGTGGGATTGGAAGAGTTGAGCTCTGCTTGCATGAATTCCCTTCAAGTAAAGGGAGGTGCTGAAAAGGACAGTCATCAGAATCATCTGAAGCATCTGAAAGGTCTTGTTTCCTAGCCCAAACTGGTTGCCAGCTAGCAGCATACTTAATTTTCTTACTAGCTAACAGCTGTTTTGTATAGTCTCAGTCCTGAGCATTTTTCTTCTGAAGGCAGCAGAGACATGATTTCTACACCTGTCTGGGACCTAGCCCCTGGTAAATAGAAAGGCAGATTACCCAAAATCCAATTGGTAACATGTCTTATGAGCTAGTTGTATTCTGTATGTCTGAAATAAATGTCCGTGAGCCAGGGAGTCTCTGGGCAAAAGCAGGCCAAGCTGGACTGGCAGAAAGCCATCAGACAAAGCCCATCAGCAAAAAAGCAGTGTGCCTAAGGAGGAATCCCTCACTGTTCAGGATGCTGGATGTGAGGCAGGATGGTAAGGAGTCTGAAGACAGAGAGTTACTATTCCATAACAAGGTGGGTTGTGAAACAAAATTTGTTCCTTAAGTTGGCATTAGTCTCCTTGGGTGGAGGTGGGAGGAGACACTTAAAATACGATTTGAATGTACCGTGTGCCTGGGAACAGCCATAACTTGCAGCTTGGCCATTATTTTTCTCATAGCTATGGGGGAAAATAGCTATTATGTCGTTACTCACTACTCTGTAATATGGAGTAATTAATATTTCAGTCACTTCATTAAGCGATCTGCTCCCATCAGTATTAACTGCTCAAGTATGTGTAGAATTCATGGAAGGTTAAAGATTAAAGTGTTTCTCTCTCTGAACAGGTGTAGTGTAGGCAGGAGAACGTGCTACGTGCCTGACTCTGCCTTGCACATAAAGTCAGGCAGGAATTCATTATTGATTTTTTTTTAATATATATTTATTTTTGAATGCTAACTTCCTCAGTAGAACTAAAACACCCAATTCAGATATATGGTTTTTTTCAGGAATAAAATGAAAAGAGAGAAACTTAATTTTCTAATTCTTAATTTTGGTTCAAAACTTCAAATTTTTAACAGAGTCAGTCACACTGATGATCAGCTAATTAGGGGAAAGAATAGTCTTGTATTTTAACTGTGAAAGTATTTTAAAAAGCTTTAAAATTGTCTAAACTGAAGTTGTTTTTGATTGCTGTATACTCAGAGCATTTTTGTGAGTTGACTCTTGCCCTTCTAAGAACAGTTCACTTGAGCTCTTGTCCATTGGTGTTTCTTCATAGTAAGAGAAAAAAACCTGCTTCTTTCCCCACTGTAACTGATTCCAAGCTGGAATGGTCCATTTATTTGCAGGAGACAAAAATACACTCACTTCCCACTTTCTTACATCTTGGGAAGGATGTTGAATTTGTACTCATTGACAGCACCAAGCAGAAGTATGTACTTACCTGGACACAGTGGTGTGGGGTTGAGAAGTGGCCATTCTACCTCACAGATCACCAACCTGATATCAGCAGTGAGGACATCCATTATGCACTGCAAAGGATGTCACAAGTCCTAGTGGAATGATGCCCTTTGATCCCTGCAGATTGAGGCATAGAATCATAGAATCATAGAATGATTAGGGTTGGAAGGGACTCCCAGAGGTCATCTAGTCCAACCCCCCTGCAAGAAGCAGGGATACCCCCAACTAGATCAGGTTGTTCAGGGCCTCATCCAACCTGCCCTTGAACATCTCCAGGAATGGGGCAACCACCACCTCTCTGGACAACCTGTTCCAGTGCTCCACAACTCTCACAATAAAGAACTTTTTTCTAATATCCAATCTAAATCTCCCTCCCCCGATTTTAAAACCATCAACCCTTGTCCTATCACAACAGGCCCTACTGAACAGCCCCTCCCCATCTTTCTTGTAGGCATGTAGACTTAAGAAATATGGAGTCTTTCATCTGTATCATTTGCATCCTAAATGATCAGATTCCCTGTTTGTTATTTAAGATAGATTATGTTTAACAGAACTACACTTCTACATACATGTCATGGTCATGTAGTGATCCAGTGCTCCAATCATTGTGAAAGTGCCATGGGCTTGCCTAATGTTGCAGGTGTCAGCTCAAGTAGTCTAAAGTAGTTGAAGAGCCATAGTTTAATTATGAGAGGTATAAACTGAAATGGGAATTGAGTTTTTTGGGTTGTCCCTGCCATGGTGGAGAGAGGAGGTATTCTGCTACAATGTGCTTCAGTTTCACAGACTAGACAAAACGGTCACAGGTCCCTGGTAAGGCTGTACAGAAGTTACATGCTATGATTTGTCCACTAAAATAGGCTTCTTTGCTTTCTCCTATTGCCTAGTTTTTAAAAAGTGGTAAAGAAAACCAAGTCAGGTCTAGTCTCAAGATGCTGCTTGAAGTCTAATCTCTTGAGAATTTTAAAACTTAGCTATAGTCTTACATTGTCACTGCTCTCCCCTCACAAAATCTAGTCAAGGAGACACAAAACAAACCCTACCAAACTGCTGAAGCACCTTTCTCCAAAAGGCTACTCAAGGTTTGATGGTATCACTATCTCTCCAGAGACAGTGATTGCTGGTCTTACACTGCGTTAGCCTGGAACATGAGTTCTTAAATATGTTAAGTCACAGAACATTTTTGTTTGATTGTTTTGTTGATTATAAAAATTTTGAACTATGCCAAAAATCCCAGATAAAATAACTATTCACCTCTCTTTTAGGAAGATTGTAAGACATTTTGTGGAGAGTGAACTTTAAATCTCACACTTAGTACTCTGTGTTTGTTCGTGATGCTGATTCATTCTTTTTAGCTTCCTCTGAAAAAAGGAGTAGTGAACTAGAAAGCTGCCCTTACCCTTTTAACTACTGATGTCTTTCTCTGGTGCCATTTCTCCTGCTTGTTCACCCCTCTCCATCTGCTACTTGTTACTGTGGAAGCTGAGATACCTTCAGCAGAACAAAAAACCCTGCAGATGACGAGCGATGCTGTACACTCTTAACACACTGGAAAAAGCAGTATTGCTTCTGGGCTACTGAAGGTCTATGAAGAAATTCCATGATTTTTTTTTTTCATTGGGAATATTAACTGATGCCTACGCACTATCTTTTTTCTGTTCTGTAAACACTTAAAAAAATAATTGCAGCCCCAGCAGAAGCAAGGTATATCTACAGCTTCGAGATAAAACAGTGATTTATCCAGGTTTTTAATATTGTATCCAGTAAATGCTCACAAAATCTCCTTCCTTCATGCTTAGTGAAAAAAAAAAGTAAATATAAAGGTGTGTCTAAGAGTAGAACCAGCTTAAATGTCTGAGTAACAGGTCTGTTTCTGTTGTGTACCTCAAGCTAGAATGTACATATGTTTCTGACACTCTTGAAATTCAATGTGAAGGTTTCTAACTACCATCTGCTGCCAGAAATATTTGAACGTTTTTCCTTTTCTTAGGAGGCTTCTGAGCTCTCCTCTCTGAAACCTCAGCTGTCCAAGCTGGGTGTCCCTCTCTATGCTGTTGTGAAAGAGAAGATAGGGACTGAAGTGGAGGATTTTCAGCATTATTTCAAAGGAGAAATCTTTCTGGATGAAAAGGTATAGTGAAACTGATTTTGTTTAAAAACATGCCTATGAATGTCCTCTTTGAAGAGTTTGTGTAAATAATATAGACACAATGTGGTCTTCATGAAAAAGGATTTAGTAGCATTGTAGTGTAAGAAGTTAATTAGCTTTGCTTTTCTATATATATTCTGCTCAGCTTACAAATGGCTCTGTAGCAATGCACTGATAACATGCTGTTGACCGATTATTCCTCCCCTTGAACAGGTAAACAGTATGGCCTGTTAATATTTATTCCTTTCTTCCACTGGCTATGTGACTTGTTGATGTTTATGATGTGTGAATCAAGGTCTGAAGGTGTCAGACATAATTAATTCATGAGGTACAGCCCAAATTACAATGATTGTCCCAGTACACTGGCCCATGCTGTATTGCCAGTCTCATGTCCTACAAAACTTTGCTCAGAAGACACATTTAGAAATCATTTCCTCTGAAGGAAAAAGAGTTTGTAATACTCAAAATCTACTAGAAGATACCTTTATTTCCCCTTCATACTCTGCCTCTGTGGAAGAATCAAGCTGATTTACAAACAAAACCAACCACAGAATCCCCCAAACAAACCAAACGAAAGGAAAACCCAGTTGGCTGGTGAAGTTTCAGGATTTGGCATCACTGTTATTTTTGTACCAGTATTTTTATTGCCGTACTTCAAAAATAAGAAGAAAGACAGTTATCATAAAGCACGTGGTCAGCGAAAAGGATGCAAATGTCCATTAAATACCAGTGATCATTCTGCACATGAATGGTAGCGGTACCACTGGTTCTGGCTGTGTGGAGGTCAGTGGTGAGGCAGAGCATTAAAGAGGTTAGTTCAGGTGCAGTTCTGTTTTAGCTTTGCCTGGTTGGCTTGTGTGTGTTGTGACATTTCTTAGTTTGGCTGCTTTCCTGAATTTTGGGAAAAGGAGGAAAAGTCCTTTTCACTTTGTTATGATATGCTCTGTTTCACTGCAGAAAGGCTTCTATGGTCCACGCAGACGAAAAATGATGATGTCAGGCTTCTTCCGCTTTGGGGTCTGGCAAAATTTCTTCCGTGCTTGGAAAAGTGGATACAGTGGTAACCTGGAAGGAGAAGGATTCACCCTGGGAGGAGTGTATGTGATTGGAGCAGGAAGACAGGTACTACAGGCCATCTAGGAGGCTTTATGTCTCCTGTGAGACCAGAGGTTTCTTGGCTGGAATTGTTCAGTTGCTGGTCAGTTATCTCCCATAGAAAGATTCATGTATGAATTTCTCTCTTGTGTCTTTGATTAGGGTGTTTTACTGGAGCATCGTGAGAAAGAATTTGGAGACAAAGTCAGCCTTCTATCTGTCCTTGAAGCTGCTGAGAAGATAAATCCACAAGCTTCATAAGCAGAAAAATAGTTGCATATGTTTCTGGTAACAGCTTGAAGCGTAGAACACATCTGTTTCTTGAAAATGCAGTTTAATTGCTTCTTAACTATTTAGTGATCAATGCAGAGGAAAGATTCTCCATTTAAACATAGAAAATGATGTAAATCCTCCTGGATCTTTTTTTTTGTTTCTGTTGCTTTCAGGTTGTCAAGATTTCAACTGCTCTTTAGTGTCTGACTATTAATGAAAGGCTGGGTCTAAAATCTGACCCAGCCTAGATGTTTTCAGTCAGAGACAGTCGGTTGAAAACCTGTCTGCCTGCGGGAGCAAAACTACTAAAGCTGGAGTAACGGAGTATCAGCTGAGGTTGAAGGATAATAAAACTTTACGAAAATGAAATGCCTTTACTTTTGCTTTTTGATTAACATGTAAACACATCTGTGTTTCTAGAGGACTAAACACTATCAGTCTAGATTATTATGAGATTTTGCATTCAAGATATGCCACTGTGTATACCCACTAAGTTTCCTGTTAGTTAACTACTGGCTCTAGATCTTCCATCTCTCTGTGTGACTCGCTGTAAGGAAGGCTGAAGACATACATCTGTTGTTCACTCCAGAAGATAATTGTGGCATGAGGGCAAGTTCCTTCTTGTCATTTTAAAAAAAAACAAGGGGAACAATATCAGAGCAGATTAGGTAGAGTTTCCATCCTGGCTTGAGTTCTGCAGTAGAGGGGCTGGGCTGTTTCTTCTGGAAATAGATGCAGTGTTGCACAATATGATCCATGAGGGCCAGTACCATGCATAGCCAGATATACGTCACTAGACTGAAGTATGAACAGGAAAGCATGAGTTTTCCACATCTTCTGGTTTCAAAGCATCTAAACAAAATTCTAACAATGCATTTAGGATTATCAAATGTTGGGTATCATTCATTAGCCAGTGTATATAAAAGGCTTGCTAACTTTGGACAGATGTGGGGACTAGAACATACTGAGCTAGCAGAAGAAGTAAAGCAAAGGATTCTTTCATCTTGGCAGCAGGTCAGTCTGAATGGAACAAAATTAATGAAACCTTCATGTGTTGTTGCTAATAAAGGCAGAGATACTTTGCACCTCTTAAACTTTAGGAATATGCCTATTTTTGCTCTATGTGCCAGTGCCTATCTGTCTGTATTGTTGAGCTGTGTGCAAAAAAATGCTCATACGTGATGCTGACTGCATGAAACCCAAATGCCAAAACCTAAAATTTATGATACTGAGGCCTAGCCTTGATCTGTGTTAAATCAATTATGAAGGCTTAATGCATAATGGCATCATTCTGTATGAAATCCTGTATTTTTATTTTTTAAATATTTAGTGTCAGGCAGAAATAATTTTTAACTAAAAATATTTATGTGCTCTTCAGAGTCTCTTTTTCATGATTCCCCGAAAAACACTAGTAGTGAGGATTTAGAGTGATTCCAGTGTTCACCAAGATGTGTAATTTAAAAACTAAATAGAAATCAGACTCATGAATACTACTATCAGCTGAAATTTGTGTTTGACTCTTGGGGGATGGAAGTAGGAACAGGACTTTGGAGGGCAGAGTGGCAAAGTCTACAGCAGATTGACTACATGCTATGGACTTACTCTGTAAAAGCTCTTCTGAGATGGTGCAGAGAGCCATGTATTGTCTCTGTGTTCTGAGCTGCCTGGGGAGATATGCCCATAAGATGGTGTCAAAAAGCTGATAGGTGCTCAGAGACATAAAATGACTGACTGTGAGGCTCCTCTGAATGGCAGCCAGACAGCTGCTCCATGAAATAAAGAATTGTGCCGGGGTTTTTTTGTATTGCCTTTTACCACTGAAAGAAAGCGCCTGTACTGTGAGTTCTTGCCTGATACAAGGCACCTACAACCCTTCTACAAACCTGCCAAATCCAAAGCATTGTTTAAGTGGCCACTTCTTCACAGTAGGCGTATGGTTACTTTAGAGTGCAAGTGGTAGGAAACACAAAAGAGATGCTAAAAGAAATGGGTAGGAGCTACCACTTCTTATAGTTGCAGGATGCTACTAATAACAAAGATCCTAAAAATGTGGGAGAATCTAGATCATGGCTCCTATGGAGTTTTGAGTTTTCTTTTCAGTATGAACTGGAAAGCTTTGCCATTTGCAGAGGACAGAGCATGGACAAAAAAGACATGCAAAGAAGGTACTGATCTTAGACCTGGATTTCAGGCCTTGTTCCAAGGGCTGTTTATGCCTTTCACATAAACATGAAATAGGAAAGTTATAAACAGTCCTTGGAGAATGGGGTGGAAGCCAGATAAATTCCAAGAAATTTAAGACAAAGTGAAGTGCCTTTGGAACCTGCTAACTCTGGAAAGCATCTACTTAAATTTTGTGTGCACGCAGTTTCACTCACTCCGACAGACCTGGCTGCCTATCCTTTCAGTCAGACTGCAGGAAGTCCTAGATGATGACAAGGATGCCATGGTGCAGCCCCCCTGTTAGCCCACCCAAACTGACTGTGTTTGGGGATCTTTGAAACAGCCAAACACTTGAGTGTTTAGCTAAAATAGAATGGCTGTTAAGCATAGAAATCACTAATGCTACAATGAAAAAATGTTGCTTTTGTGTAGAAACATTTTTAGAAAGACACATTAAGCCATGAGATACTAATGGATACTGAAAGTTCTCTGCTCTGCTAGCTTTAGCAAAATAATATATATATATTGTAACCCCATCAGACCTAGGTCGGGGAGCATGTATTTTCCTACAGTTTACAGGGATAGTTCCCTTAAACAGTAGGACAGTGTACTTCTTGATGCAGAAGTTACATAAGCTTTCCCGTAAGTTGTCTGACCTTGTCTTTCAGAGAATACATCAACATTTGGGGCCACAAAACATCCAAATGGTATTTGAAAAGGTTCTGAAGATTTTTTTTTTAATCCAACCATGGGGTTACTTGGAGTTGACTCATCCTTTCTGAACTTCATGTTGACAACATAGAAAGAATATAGAAAATACATGGCACCTAGGAGGTAGCAAAAGTTAATAGGAATTGGAAACGAGCAGTCTCAAAGAAATAAAAATGACAGGAAGGTAACAAAGAAGGAACAAATGAATCCTAAGGGAATTTCCAATGCTGGAGACTCAAGGTCTGACTATCCGGTTTAAAAAAAAGTTTTATTCCTTTAATGTAGAATGTTCATTAAAAAAAAAAAAAAAAAAAAGGATTGATTTTGTTGTACCAACAGCTACCTCTGCTGGTCTTAAATACATTTAATTTTTTTTTCTTTTTTTTTTTAAACATAGCATATACACAAAATTTTAAATCACTTAATCTTAAATCAAATACCACATCACATTTCAACACCCAGATGGTTACTGCAAACTCTAATAATTGAAAGTTTATTTATTCTGGGCTTGAGAAACATAAGTCCCCTGTAGTAATTTCTCTTCAATCAACTTTCCTTTGTTTGTAAGTCTGTTCATTCTTTTTTTCAAGTACAAAAAAACAGGTTAACAAAAAAAAGAAAAAAAAAGGAAAATTCTGTGAAGCCAGTGTTGTAGGTGTAATATAGGAAGGTGCTTTTTACTCTGAACTTTTAAAAATACCAATTACATCTCCTAACTGTGGTGCCCTTTTAAAACCATTAGAAAGATGGTCTGCCTCAGGGGTTATCTTCTGTTTATTTCCTGTTCTGCATTTTTGTTTCGTCCTGTGGAATATCCATTCCCACGGCCATCAAACTGGCTGCAGTTGGTGCCATTTGCAAATATCCACAGAGAAGGGAATGCCATGGGAACCCTGCCATTTTCTGATGCATTTCCTGTGATGCATTGTGGTGGAAAGAAAAGAATGACCAAATTTTCTTTTTCTCTCTGAACCGCTGGATGTCAGTGCTACCCCAGCTAAAATGAAGGCCAGCAATAAGCCCGAGGTCTTTTTCTGCAGTAGAAGATTTGCATAACAAAGATGCCACGAACAGGCCACTGCAGATTCTCATATGCTCCTGTGGTCTTTTTACTTGCATGGACGTTTCCCTTTTCAAAACTGAAACTTAATGTAAGGGTATGCTGAGTTGAGTGATAGAGTTTGTGGTAAATAGATAACTCTCAATGAGTGCGAAGAGAAGAGTACTAACAGATTTGCTGTAGTCCTTACGAATGTCTTGTGTTTTAGTATTATTACTTGTAGATACTGCCGGTGCATAAGTGGCTTCCCTTATCCCACAGACTTCTGTCGAGGCTGATGCAGTAGAAGCCGGAGTAGACAGGTGCAATAGCCACTTGGTAACACCAGATGGAGCGTGATGAAAAAAAATACTGTGGAGAACTGACCAGTAAAGTCACTGATTCAGATTAATCTACTCTAAATTTGTTTGCTATCTGAATAGTCGCATCCAAAATTATTATTCTTCTAATTGATCTCGAAAATGTTAGAAAGGTGTTCCCTAAAATATTTCTGATTTCTCTTTAAGGTCTAGCTACTGATTTCTTAGTATTTGAAGTTGTCTAAAGTCAATAAAGTCTCAATAGCTTCTGTGGGCTTTTTTCCCCTCATACATCCTTATCTCTCACAACCTTATAACTACCAAAACCATATGACAATTCCAACTTTAACTCTGAACTCCAGAAACCTCCCTGCATAAACAGATTTTTTTTTCCACTGAAAACCTGTGTTTGCTGATAATGATAGTGCTGAGCAGTTATAGTGGAATTGTTGACTAGCTCTGGTCATGCCATTTTCCAGCAGCTACTCCTCTTAATGTATCTTTTATTAACTTCTGGAAATGTTTTGTAGTGGCCAGAGAAAGCAGTATTGATGAACCATACATGAACATCACCCTGCACAAGCTAACAAATCAGATTTTGCATTTTTATTCCTGCAGTATTATTATACCCTTTTACTGCTGACATGATTGTCTTCTGCCTCCCAATTCACCCTAGCACTTAATGTTTCTGTGACATGGCATTTTTACCCTGATTTTCTTGGCAACAGTGAAGCACACAGAACAGATAACATCAAAAGCAAATTAATGGGGCACAGAGAGAAGTTGTTCAAACTATCTCCATGCTAACAGTGATCACAGTCAATTCAACTACTCTGTGAGCTGCTAACACTAACCATTTTACAAGATTATTTTAAATTGCAACACAACGTTATTTTACTGACTTGCCTTTCCTAATTTCACATCTTGAAGTTGCTGAATTTCTCTAAAATATCCCATTTTCCCTGCTGAATCTTAGCAGTTACTATTGCACCCTTCATCTTCCCATCTCTTACTGAAGAAGCATAGTGAAGCTTTCTGCCTTGGCTACGGACTTTAAATAATCTCTTCTAGTGCTTTTTGCCGCCTGGTAATTCAGTGACCTTTCCTAGCTCCCTTCCTCACTTAGATCCTCCCCAAAATTCAGGTGATTACTCTCCTAACGTCTTCTTTCAGTTTTACCAGTCAATTCAGTTTTGCTTTGGTTTCTAAGAAGCCTCAAGCAAGCTCTGGGAGGCCTACGAACAGAGAAACCAGAGAAACTTGTAGTGCAACAATCTACAGGTGCTGCTGCAGAATGAGAGATGCCTTTCTCCGGACCCAGAGTGGAGCCCTGAAATGCTGTGTGTCTGGGGCGACAGCTGAGCCTAGCTCCGGCCCTTGGAATGTTCACCGTTTCCCACCTTTGGCTTAAGCCAGCAGTCACAATAGCTGTGCCTAAGGAAATCTCTTGTATTTGTGAGTTTGGAAGACACAAACACAGTCCACTAATTCTAGCCTAGTTTTAGCTATCAACTTTGACCTAGCACAGTAGTACCATGTAAGGCAAGCTCTACCTTCCAGAGCTTTGCCTTCCTGCACAGAAATGAATTTTCATAGCAGGACACTGAAGAGAATAGCTTTGTTCTATATTCGAGGAAGAGAATGAAGGTGCTAGAAGCATCTGCTTGCATAGAGATCATGAGGCAGGAACGGGAGAGCATGGAAGCCAGGCACTAGGCCAGACAGGAGGGCAGGGCAGGCACTCCTCACCTGCCAGGCGCTGGCTACCTCAGGGGTGAGCTGTCATTTGCTCACCACATGGGACGGAGTCGGATTCTCCTTCCCCTCCCGCCTAACTTCCCACCGTCGCTAAAGAGCCCTAGGACGCCTGAGGACTCAAAATACCCTTCTGTCTCGTTTTTTTTTTCATGCCTTTCACCTTCCGGCTTTCCAGGTAAAGCTCGATCGTGCCTTGATTATTACCCTGAAAGTCCTGCCGCTCCTACCCCGAAAGCCGCTGAGAGGCGAGCGGAGGCGGACGGGAAGCGGGCGGGCCGCCGCCGAGCTCCCTCAGCCCGGCCTTGGGGAGGGGGGGCGGGGCGTGGGTCGCGCTCCTTGGCCGCTTCCGCAGGGCGGGGGACGCGGCCATATCTGCCTGGAAGCTGCGTTAAAATTTATACCGGCTCAGCAGTACCGAGGGGTCGTGGGCTTCTTCCAGCCGAGCCACTGAAGGGGACTGTGGGGTATCGCCCGCGGGGGAGGGGTAGCGGTGGGAGCGGCGGGGCGGG